>RJWJ010011650.1:0-43802 GCA_004363605.1 Indri indri | reverse complement strand
TAAGTCTAGTTAATGTGAGCTTGTGTGCTAAGAAATGGGTGAACTCTCAGTATGCTTTTTTAAAAAATCAGGTTTTGTGAGTTTTTTTGTTTTTTGTTCTCAGAGTCTCGCTCTATTGCCTGGGCTAGAGTGCCGTGGCATCAGCCTAGCTCACAGCATCCTCAAACTCCTGGGCTCAAGCGATCCTCCTGCCTCAGCCTCCCAAGTAGCTGGGACTACAGGGCCACACCACCATGCCTGGCTAATTTTTCTATTTTTAGTTGCCCAGCTAAGTTTTTTCAATTTTTAGTAGAGACAGGGTCTTGCTCTTCCTGAGGCTGGTCTTGAATTCCTGCCTCAAGCGATCCCTCCCGCTTCAGCCTCCCAGAGTGCTAGGATTACAGGCATGAGCCACCATGCCTGGCCAAAAATCAGGTTTTTGAGGCCACCAGATTACCCTGGTACCCTCTGAGGCCTCCTGGAAAACAGTCACTCTCCCCTTGGTAACATCTCAATATCCCTAGCCACTCAGGAGTATTTTTCTTCCAACTTTATTTATAATCAACAAGTAAAAATTATATTTATTTATAGTGTACAACATGACATTTTGATATATGCATACGTATATTGTGAAATGATTAAATCAATCGAATTAACATATCCATCACCCCACAAGCTTATCATTTTTTTGTAGTGAGAACACTTAAGATTGACTCTCTTAACAATTTCAAGTATACAATAGATTTTTATTAACTATAGTCACCATGCTGTACATTAGACCTCCAAAACTTACTGATACCCAAGTATTTTTCTAAATTCAAATTTAGGTAGTCTGTCTTCTAATACTTAGAGATAGGCCAGAACAAACCAGTGTGTAGAGGATGTTAGAGAGGGCATAAAGGCCTGAGTGAAGGGACTGTGAGAAAGGCGGGTGTCTGACAGTCCTGCAAACAGGACTTGGGATGTGATCGTTACCAGCCGGCTGCACGCAGCAGGCTTTGGAATGTATGGAAGTGTGGCTGATGCTGGGTCCCTGCACTTTCTTTTCTTTATGGCCTTAAGGAACAATGAGGAAATAACAAGATAGTTATAAGTTTAATGTATATCACTGAATAGAGTTGTTTAGAACAATATGCTTACTACATGACACCAAAGATTTTATCTATATGTTCTTTACTGTGAACACATATGCCTTTCCCTACAATAAATATGGAGATTTGGAGAGGTTCGAGAGCTCTTTGAAATGAAAAGAGTCTCTCCTCCTCCTTCAGCCTGAGATTGTGCTCTGGAGCATTCTTCATTGTGCCGAGACACTGGTAGAGATGCTGGACCATCTCTACACAGTGAAGACAAAAACAGAGGCAGCAGATACAAGCAAGATTGTATCTGTCCAACTTAAATATAACAAGAGAACTTATGGCAATGTTTTTCACCTTGGGGTGGGCAAGTTGTTTAAAATAGCTCTGTGATTGATTCATTATATTATTCTCTCCCAATCCAGTTGAGGACCAATAGCCTTGAAGATTTGTAATCTTTCCAAGAAGCATATAAAAAGGTGCTTACAGGGATGGATCTAGAATCATTAGTTATTAATTCAACAGACATTTATTGAGCATGTGGCATATCCTAGCCTCCTGGGCAGGGCATTGAAGATAAAGTGATAAAGATCAAGACTCAGCTTTCAAGGAATTCATCATCTATTGTGAGAAAACAGAGTAAACCAATCGTTAAAAAATAAATAGCAATAAGGGTTATAATATAGCATCACAGGATGGATAGGAACAACCCAATGGAGCAACACAGCTTACCGGAGTCACCGCCTTCACTTGGCCAGTCGTAACTGGAGTTGCCACACCACTATCTGTAATCACAAACTGACCTGGGGGAAGTGTCATCATTTGAATCTCAGATGCTGAAAAACAGGAAATATCCATACTTCAATGGTCTCAGATTTAAATACAAGTTCTAAAAACAAATACCTAACACCAGGGGGCACATTCCCCACTGAGGCACATTCCATGGAGTTGCCTGCTGTGAGAGTCCTACAATGATGTGATTTCTTGATAGCAAAAGTATCTCTGATGAGAACTGATCATATGAGAAGAAGCTTGTACATAGTCACCAAGTATCAGAGACAATCAATGCAATCTCCCTCAAATGTGGCTTCTGAATATCCATAAAGACAAATATGCAAAGGTTTTTTTAAAACTTTGAAATAAGTTACAAAGATTTATCTTTTAGCTCAATATTTTCATCTTTTGTATTATTCAAAATGTACCCACAGTTGGCTAGCAATCACAATTTAATCCAACTTGAATTTTATTTAACCATGACAGTTATTAAACAAAATTAAAAACAAAGTTCACCCTAGTGTCCTATTAATAATCTCTAAATAATATTTCCTACTAAAAGGAATGGAAGTTCCTTGGGAAAAGGCTGATTCCAGACCTGGGCGGAAAATGTATTAGACAAGCATGGAACATTGTGTCTCATCAGCATACGAGACGATGTGAAAGGTACAGGGTCAGGTGGGAAGGATGCAGGAGCCAGTCTGAAGAGGCTCCCACTAGCCAAAGATGGGATAATCTGAGCATCAGTACGGATAACAACTGCAACAGGCTGAAACGTGTCATGTGCTGAAACGCATGAGCACACAGTGACACTAAGACAGACGCATACACACGCCTCATTGGTCACCCTGGAGAACACTACAAAACCAACTCATTTTTGAAAACTGATAAATAAAGAAAATGAATCAGGTATTTAAAGCATTTATCCTGCCTTTCCTGTACAAACTGTACCTCAGAGCAACCTAGTAAAGTACAACTTTCTTCTTTATAACAGTTTTCTAGCTAATTAATGAATAAAAATGATAGAATCAGAATATCACAACTTTGCAAACCCTAATGAAATAATGGAGCTAAGGAATAAATATCAATGGCTCCTAACATCACAAAAGGAGAGACACTGGACATTATGAGCCTACTGATGGAAGTACACACACCATGCAGTATCTTGGGTTGAAAAAACTGAACCTGATCAAGCTTCTAGACCTAATTGCCAGTCTACAGGAAATAAAAGGGACACAAGAAAGCAGGTTAAATGGTAACATGGGGATGCCACTGGCAAAATCGAAAATGTGGGAAACTCAACAGGAAATATGACCCAGTTTTCTCAATGCAGAAATTGCAACTTAAGAGAGAAAGTGAATACATACATTGAAAGAAATTCAAAAGACATAATCAACTGCAACGTATGGCCTATATTTGGAATTCAATATGAACAAACCAACTACTAAAGATCAATTTCTGAGATGATCGCGGAAATACGAACACCAGGTATTTGAAGTCTATTTGAGGATATTAAAGAATTATTGTCATTTCTTTTTGGGTGTGATAATGTCATGCTGTGATAATGTGTAGAGCTGTGTTTTTAAAGATAATCTTTCTTTTAGAGAGACAAACCAAACTATTTACAGATGAAGCGACAGGATGGCTCATGATGGGGGCATAGAGACAAGGTTGGGCATGAGCTGGTAATTGTTGAACCTGGATAATGGGTACAGGGGGCTCGTACTATTCTCCTCACTTTCATATATTTTTGCCTTTTTTCCTAATAAAAAATTTCAGTTCCGGAATCTTTTCTCCAGGTTAGAATGACCTGCTACTATCATTACTATGGGTATCTGCATCACTCTGCTTTCTTTCACAGGAATTACAGTAAAGGTCAATCTGTTTACCTGGATTCTACCAGCACTTACTATGAGCAAGAGACCTGCCCCAACTGGAAACTAGACTCAGCCCTCATTGCGACCACCAAGGTTTAAGAGAATAGATTGTAAAAATAACAAGGTGGTGGAGCTTGAGCCTGACTCCACAGCAAATCCATGTAACACGGCCAGGAATCGATCATGACAGAGACAGGCCCAAAAAAAGAGATTGACAGTAGGGGAAAGATCGACACTGACCTTCTCCTGTCTCAGCCCCTATTCCTCCTAGTTGCTACCACTGAGGTCTAACTATAACATAGACTCCATCCCTGTTCCTTCCATATCTTTAATGATAAAGGTCTCACGCTTCCCAGCCCACACCCAAAGCTGTCATCTTCGCCAAGATGTTCACCTGCTCTGACCTCTGGCAGCCAGCCTCTTACTGCTTCTGCAGTGCTAATCTCTGGGCTTCGGAATCAACTACTCATCTACCTGTCTCCTCCATTAGATTGTAATCTCTTTGAACCAAAGGCTATCTTTGGAGGAAAGACAGCACAGAGGGTGGTTTAGAGTATAAACTCTGGAGCTAGACTGCCTGGGTGCCAATCTTCCATTTACTAGCTTCATCTCTTGGACAAGTTAGTGTGTCAAAATTGCTTTATCTATAAAATACAAATAACGACTGTACTTATCTCATAAACTGTTAGGAATACTGAATGTGATGTGTATGGTTTAGAATCATTCCTGGCATGTAGTGAGAGCTTAATGAAAGCTGGCTAACATTATTATACTGTGTAGTGTTACTGATATTAATGTCAATATTAATCTTGGTATAGCCAGGGTTTAGTACAGTACACATTCAATAAACATTGGTGGAAGGGATAAATCATTACCATCAACATATCCTATATGCGTCTATTCTACTATTTAAATTATCTACCTGTACTTCATCCAGCAATATACCTAATGTTTCAGAAAATGTCCTATCAGGGTGGCTCTCTGAAATCACAGGACTGCCTTGAATTTTGTCATGAAACTCATTCAAGTACATGCACTACAGAGTGTAGAAAATGGCCAACTGATACTTTAATCCAAAAATCTATCATAAAGCTGAGGAAATTATGACCCATGGCTGGAGATCCCTCACCCACGACCTGGACAGCGTCGTCCCTTTCTTCTTACTTACAGTAGCCTCGGAAGGAATTCCAGGCATTGGGTAGGTACGTGTGCTGCACGGAGGAATTCTGCTGCTGCTGCGGCTGCAGAGCCTGCCCTTGTGTGGAAGCACTGCCTTGCATGTGGGAGGGGCTGAGGCCCTGCTGGGACTGCTGGGCAGAGGGGCTCAAGGGCTGCCCAGCTACCTGGGGAGAAAGAGAAAGCAAGAGCAGAGAATTGTGACATTCCAATAACGTTAAGACTCACAAACGAATGAAGGAACTAAATCATACTAGCATGAATGATAACACTGAAAGTATTGCTGCTATTATTAAAACAACATTTTAAATAAGAATAGAATTAATGAAATGTAAGCATAACTATGAACTCTAATTTATTTTCAAAGGATTATCTATAAAAGTATCCAAAAATTAATTTTAATTATAAACTTGTTAGAAAGAGAAATGAATGAAAGTATAATTACCTACATTATATAAGGTTAAACAAATTGAGAGGTGAAACAACTTGCCTATATTACAAAGCTAACTCCTTACAGGTTAAGGCCCACGCGCCCCAGCCTGCCATGCAAGGCCCTCCGTAGTCCAGCTCCAAACTGCCTTTCCAACTTTCTTTCCAAACACCATTTCCCGTTAGCAATCTAAACAGAAGAACTCAGTTTTCTATAAACATACCACAATTTCCCATCTGTGTCTTTACTTACAGTGAACTTACCCAGATCACAATGCCTTCCCTGAATCGTACGCCTCCTTCAAGACCTAATTCCAAGACTACTACTTCTACAAAAATCTCCTGCTAAACATAATCTCTCCCTCTCTGAACTCCCATGACTTGTCCACGTATTTCAGTAACAGACTCAATCATACAAACACAGTAATACAATACAATAATACTCCACAAAGCCACTGTTCCAAATCAGAGAAGCAACTTAGCAATTGCATTCAGAATGGGAAGCAAAGCCCAGTGTTATTTCTAGGATATCATATCACAGGGCTCTATTTAGACAGGCAAAGCTAATAACTTAATGTAAATGTGTCTACAATACCAATATAAAAACTGGAGGCAAAGGTAAGACTCTTCAACTAAGGTCCAAAAATAATGATATCTTAACAGTCGAGGAGACTAGGTTTGCAGGTAATGTCTTGACTCTTATTAACTCTCACAGTCCCTGAGGCCATAGTAACATCTGTGAACAGTCCACGGAGAAGTGTACCTGGGACGATGGCGGGGTGGAGGCAGGGGGCTCGCTGACCTGGATGTGCTGCACTTGGATGGCATGCTGGGCATAGGCCTGAGGGTCGTGGAGCTGGCCAACATCCACCGTGGACTGCTGGGACTGGTGTGGGGAAGTGGCCTGGAGGGAGGAAAAACAGGCCCAGAAACCAAATACACATGGATTGAGGTTAAGGGAAATTCTTCCAGAGGAAAAGTTCAGTTAAAAACAATGTCCTAACAGAAATAGAAGAATAGAAGGAACTTTGGATTCAATATTATATTCCCAGGCAGCCCTCGCTGCAGCCAAGAGGAGAGAAAAAGATAGTTTGAAGAATTATGCTTCTTTAGCATTTAACAGTCTGCTCGTTGAAGAAAGGAGAAGGGGAAAGAGGGGTTAGAAGAAGGGGAAGAGGAGGGGGAGGAGGAAGAGGAGGAAGAAGAACTATGCTTCTAAAACATAAGCTGCAGGCCGGGCACAGTGGCTCACGCCTGTAATCCTAGCACTCTGGGAGGCCGAGGCAGGAGGATCGTTTGAGCTCAGGAGTTCAAAACCAGCCTGAGCAAGAGCGAGATCCCATCTGTACTAAAAAAAAAAAAAGGAAAGAAATTAGCTGGACAACTAAAACTATACAGAAAAAATTAGCCGGGCATGGTGGTGCATGCCTGTAGTCCCAGCTACTTGGGAGGCTGAGGTAGGAGGATGGCTTGACCCCGGGAGTCTGAGGTTGCTGTGAGCTAGGCTGAAGCCACAGAGCACTCTAGCCTGGGCAACAGAGTGAGACTCTGTCTCAAAAAATATAAATAAATAAATAAATAAAATGAAACATAAGCTGCTAATGCTATTAAATTCTGGAAGAGGAAGAGAGAGACGGAATATAGTTCCTGCCAAATCGCTGAATGAGAAGTTGGCAGGAATCAAAAATTTCAATTAAATTTAATGACTTACCCTTTATCAGTTACAAGAACTGGAAGAGAATTTGCTTTTAGCTTGTCACTATGAACCCACCAGAAGGGCACTTTCTAACCTTTTACGTATCATAGACATCTTTGAAAATCTAGCTAAAGTGCAGGCCCTTTGTCCAGAGCAACTTCAGGGCCTCACAGATTCCTCCAAAAGCCTAAAATTAAGAACTCTCCCATAAAAAAAAAAGAGAGAGAGCTAAAAGTCAATGAAGTGGCAACCTCTAATTTCCTGTTCCTGTCTTAGTTTTAAATTTTCAGAGACCAAATGATTCAAAGTTTGTTCATTTGTGCCTTGAGTACACTTCTCCTCAGCATAATTAAATGAAACATCAGTTCTGGGAGGACACCCTTATTTAGCTCCTTAATCAGTAAGAATGAGTTATTCATTACCTGTAGAAGGAACACAGCTATATACCACTACACTAAAAAGGTACTGACTGATATTCAGGATTGAATCAAAAGTATTCTTTATAACCTCTCACTGATAATAAGTAATTCAATGCCCAGGTAGGAATTTATCAAACTAGCTCATTACCAGGTAGCCAACCTAGGTGCTAAAGGATAAGGATTGAGAAGAGGCTCAGAAAGAGGCACCTTAAGTACTGCCCTGCAACTGCACAGGACGACTGTATACACTGGAGCCTAAAATCTCCCATCTCTCCTTTTTTTTCTTAGCGCAGTGATGCAATCACAGCTCACTAAGGCCTCAAACTCTTCGCTCAAGCGATCCTCCTGCCTCAGCCTCCTAAGTAGCTGGAACTACAGGCATGCGCAACTATATGCCAGGCTAATTTTTTTTAGAGACAGGTTCTCACTATGTAGCGCAGGCTGGCCTTGAACTCATGGCCTCAAGTGATCCTTCTGCCTCGGCCTCCCAAAGTGCTGGGATTACAGGTGTGAGCCACTGCACCCAGCCTGGACAGAAATCTCTTACACTGCTAAACTCAGAGGTCTCATCAGCCTGGGGAGGGGCAGGGTGGAGATGCAGTTTACAAATGCCCAAGACTCAGAACAGCCATGCAGAAGTACATTCTGTAGAGCCCAGCTCCAGCTTTAGCTCTGAGAATAGGGTAGTTTTGATTCCAGCTACCGTAACGGCTAATGGCAATCTGGCCTTCACAGAGATGAAGAAAAATAAATGTTATGCAGTACCGGGGCCACCTGCACCACTTGCAGCTGTATGTGCTGAGGCTGCTGGAGACTAGACGCGGACTGCGACACGGGGATATACTGAATCCTCTGGTAGTCCCCTTGCGGCGTTCGGTAATCCGTCGTTAAGGTCTGGGACAGCTCTGTCATTGCTTGGGTAAGCAGGTCTGTCGTCACCACAGTCTCTCCGGTGGCACTGTCTGTGGTTAAGACGGCTGGGGCGGCACTGATCACAGCTGTCGTCAATGGCGTATGGATGGTGTTGGGGAGCTGGGCATACTCTGGATGCTTCTTTCGAATATGTTGGACCATCTTGGTCTGAAAATTAAGGCAAAAACAAAAAATAATAACTGGAATTAGTTACTTTCCATTTTTCTCATATGCAAACCCTCCAAAGTTTCCTAAAGTTTTTTATCTTGAGCCTTTAAACAAAAATCAGAGCAACACTGACGCTATGACTGCACTTCCTAAAATGGCACAAAGCTACAAAAGGGGGAAAAAAAAGGGCTGGAAGGGAAGCACAAACTGCCCTGACCTACGCCATCAGGAAAGGTCTGAATACCTCACAGCACCCTCGGCCCTCGCCAACACCTGCAGCAATCAAGCACAATCCCCCCCAGCAGAAATGACCCTCTCTTCGAAACGGTCATTTAAGCTCCTATGTGGTGCTTCCGTAAGCCTGAGCTCATAAACCGTGATTGCGGAATATTCAAACACGAGGCCCTCAGCAGGCCAAGGGAACAGGAACGCAGCCGACCACTCGGGCTACTCAATGGCACCAATCCTGGGGGAGGCCCACAGTATTCTCTTCCCTTTCTTTGCTATGGTCCCTGTTTACGAGGACTAGGATACCATCTCTTCCAGTCCCCCTTAATTCAGAAGGAGACACCCAGGCGTCTAGTTGAGAAGCCATCTTCCCTCAAGCGATTCCTTCCTGCATAGTGGTTTTGACCTCAGATTGGGTCAGAAATCCGCACCCCCTACCTTGCTGCTATACTGCTTGGAGCAGTGGGGGCAGCAGACGGGCGGGGTGGCAATGGTACCCGTCAGCTGGGTGTGGGTGCTCAGCATGGGGTCTGGCTCTCCAGGACCAGCGGGACGGAGTTTCCGAATGCTTGGTGGGAGCTCAGCTCCCGGATGGTTCTTCAGAATATGGGCTTTACGCTTGCTGGCGCTTTTATAAACCTGCAAATTCAAATGTCTGTCATGAGAGCGGTATACGGTTTCACTTTCTTGCTTAAAGCAAACTATCTAGCAATTTCATCATAAGAAAGTGAGAAAAAATATTTATGTAGTCCAAAATAAAATGTAATAAAAGATTACTGAAGAAGGATATACTATAAATTATAATAACATAATGTAGATATGCTAGGCATCTTCCTGAAATTTATGTATCTTAGACAGTAACTGTACAAATACCCTTTACCCTAAAGTTTAAAAGGCGGATATACAAACAGAAAGAGAATTGTTTTTAAACCAATTTGTCCTTCAGCCCATGAAAGCTCTCACGTGTGTACGTAGCTGAGGACTAAGAACCAATTAATCTTCCAAATGGCAACTTCAGCAGCAACTATTGCCTCCACTGGGGAATCTATGTTTAAAAATGTTTCTTAACTTTTAAGTTGACATAGCTGCATTATATAAGCAAACAATATTACAATGAAACAATAAACATATATTCTTTTTCTGTCTTTTTTGCAACTGCACAAAAATAAAGAATGGAATAGAACAAGTAGAGTACTCCACCCCAAAACTTTTTCACAACTCTCTCTCGATCTTCTAGAAACTCAAAGTCTACCATACATTTAACAAGTAATATGATACACACTCTAATTTTAGAGCTTAGGGATTCAAAATCAATTCATATACTAAGCATTTGGTAACAAGTCTTTTCTTGTAGAACAAAAATCACAGAGAGAAGGGACAATAAGAAAAACGAAGTCAACTAATTCTTAGGAAAAAAAGACTGACTTAAAATGAGGCTACATTTCTAGTCCTTTCTTATCTGAATGGATAACAACTGAGAGACAGGGAACCATCTGCTAAGAGTAACTGTAAGATTCTTGTATCTATTTATAAATGCAGACAAATTTTCTGTAAGGAGGGCTTCCACAGTGGCATACCAGCATAGACATTTTCCTTTTACCTTGTCACAATACTGACAAAAGTAATCACGGTTGGGTTTTATGATGGGTAGAGTTAACTCCGGCACCTCTTCTATCTTCATGTCTGGGTGTCTCTTTGATAGGTGATTTACCTGAAGTGAAAACAAAGAACAAATGAGAAAAAGAGACCCTCTGATAATGACTGCTAGAAGCTGGACTTCTCTGAAGCAACATCCCGAAACAATGAGGCATTTGCCCAGAACCAGCGCCACCAGACCTACTGCCAAAGCATTCACAGCCACTGGGAACGGGAGTTAACAGTAATTCAGCAAAGAGTTAAAGGTGAATTGGGTCACTGTGAACCCCATCGACAGTCTTTGGCTGAAAGAACAGCTGCTGGAAAAAGGAAAATTACGCTAGCATGAATTTCTTTGGTGGATTCTCCTGATGCAAACCTGTCTTTCATTATTTAATGCCTGAGCCGTACTAAGAACATTGAATGAGATAGAAACTAAGGTTCTAAATTTTAAATATTGCTCTATGACTTTTTAGCACCTGGCAAAAATAGATTCTGCAACTGTAATAAGGTCTAAACGAGTTGAGAGCAGAGAACTGGCTGTCCTGTCTGATGTTTCAGCTAACCTGGGTCCACACACCCTGCTTTGATGGAAAGCTTCCTTCTACTATGTTCACTCTCTGGAAAAGGGGGGCATTGAAAGGGAACAGTCGGGGAGAAGGCAAAGACGCCAACAGAAAATATATTCAGGAACACAAAAGAGAAGAGGGAAATAAAATAAGACAAGAGCAAAGAGGTGGAGAAGCATAAAGAAAAATAAAACTAGTAATGAAAGTGGTAGAAAAAGATCTCTTCCAAGAAGTCACCGGAGAGGGGCAAGGGAGGACAAAGGGAGAGTGGAAAGAAGAGAAGTCTAAATTGGGGACTGTGCGTCTCTGTTTCTTCCCCTAGCCATTGATAAAACCTGTTGCCAAATACAGCTTAGTACAGAATACAATACAAAAGGCATCGTCTACAGAAACGAGGTAGCTTCGGAAGACGAAGCAATCTGCAGCCGCTCGGCACTGACCAGCATGCCGCGTCGCCGGAAGCCCATCATGCACAGGCGGCACTTGAACGTGAAGTTGTCGTAGTCCGTGGACGTGATGCGAGGCTTGAACGTCTTAGAGCGGCTGATGCGGTCGGCTTTCTTGGCCTCCCTCTCAGGGTTGTGCATTCTTTGCATGTGTTCCCGGAGTTTGTCTTTTCGCTATTTGGAGAGAATTTTTGAAAAGGGGGTAGGCGTGGGGGTAGAACATTTTTAATTGAAGCAATAATTAAAAAATCAATACAAATTAGCAGTTACCACAAACTACCAAGAGGTGTTTGAGTTACTGGAGCACCAGGACATACAAGGGCATGTCAAAGTGACTGCGCGTTACCCTGGTCACAGCAAAGAAGTGCATTCCAGTGAGCCCTGGTTTGAGATGACCATTAAATACAAGAGATACATACTGACTTTTGAGAAGAAAGGCTTTGTATCTATGTAGAGGTGTTCGAGGGTACATGGAATAAATGTAATACCAAACCATAAGACAAATTGATAATGAATGGCAGACAGGAAATACTAGATTTAAAAAGCCATATGTCTACTCAATTCCTACACATTTCAATAAACATAATGATAGTCTTCTAAATCCCAAATGAAGTTAAGTAAGAATCTCTCACCTTGTGGATTTAGAAGTTCAAATAAACAACAACACTGTCCACTGTGGATGGAGCATGGGGGCCTAGGGCCCAGCTCCTAGTTTAATGATCTAGTGATATTACACATGTTGATGCGACATTTTCCGTGGACAGAAAATTAGGCAGAGCCCATCTTGAATAAAAATGAATTCAAAAAGTGTCAACTCCCTAATCCAATGAGGCTCTCTACGCTGGGACATATGATTAAACTGTGATTAGTCTTGTAAAGATTTTGAAGCTTTTTACGAGCCCAGTTTTTCCCACCTTTTGGTGCGGGGACTTTTTTGAACCTCTTCATTTTTCAGCACATTTATTCAACAAATATTCCTTCGGTGCCTACCCAGTATCATGCTAAATGCCAAGTGCAATGCTAGGCACCCCTCACCTACCTGCCTCTTCTGCTACAATGGCCATGACCGAACTGCTCTTTCTTCCTATCCACATCCACCCTCATTCCCGGAAAGGCCAGGATGGAATATCCAGAGTTTCTTAGTCTGCAGCAAAATTTGGATTAAGAACACTGCCCTAAATAACACTATTTCCCTTTAGTGCAGATACAATGATAATGTTCTGTTGTGTTTCCACTTTTCCCTAAGCATCAGCATTCACTAATTTCCCCCATTTATTCCCTTTAAACTGACCAATTTACCTTAACTGAATCCTTACAAAAATCCCAAAGCCTAATGCCACACATGCAGTGACAGCTATGTTTATTGGATGCCAAATCTCTACAAGGCCTTCCTATTCTAATACCCCCAAAACCAAATTCATTATCTCCCGACTCTCTCTCCTCCTGCCTCGGTTGAGCTCCTTAGTATCAGTAGTGTTCCAAACATCTAGCCTCTCGAGCCACAAATCTCTATTCCTCGCTGTCAGCCCTTCGCCCGTCATGAAGACACAAGGTCCTGTCGGTCCTCCCTCAGACATCAGTCTTGAACATGGGTCCTCTTCTCCACACTCGCTGCCTCTGCTTGGATTCAGGCCCACTTTAAAACACCTACGGCTCCCTTCGCCGTAAGTCTGATCACTCGGCATAACATGCTGGCTTAACCTACTTCCCTGGCTCCCTCCACCCACTCCCCGCACCGTCCCCTGAACATGGCAGCACCTCTGTCCCTGCTGCTCCCTCTGCTCGGAATGCCTTTGTCCCTCCCCCGTTCCTCATCTCTCCCTTTCTCTGGCTGGCAAACTCTTCCCCACCCTTGAGTGAATTCAAAAGTGTCACCTTATATATGAAGTCTCCCCTACATGCCAAATCAGAGCTCGTCACTCTCACAGCACTTTATTCTTTTCTCTATTACAGTGTCAATAATCATTTCTTAATGTACGTGTCTAATTTCCCCATCAAACTGTGAGCTCCTTCAAGTCAGAAGGTCCTGCCTTTAGTGCCACCCTCATGGGGCTTACAGTTAGCAGGGCAGGCAACTGTAATACGTAAGTGTTATGGGGTCACCGGAGGCCCTGTGAGAATTTATAGGAGAAGCCCTCAATCCAAGGATCAAGAAATGGCCCCATATGACGTGACATCAGCCAGGGAAACTGATATGAGAGTTTGAAAGAGTATTTCAAGCCAAGGGTGGGAGGGAGAGCAACTGCCATGCAAAGAGAAAAGAGAAAGAGAAAGATTTTTAAAAATATTCCTAGGTGTTAAAATGATATCTGGCACAAAATGAAAAATCAAAAAATGTTGACTGGATAGGATGGATGGATAGCCAAACAGCACTATAGGACAAGAATCCTTTTTGATATAAATCTTTAAAAAAAAAATTTAGCCCAGGGGTGGTGGCTCACACCTATAATCCTAGCACTTTGGGAGGCCGCGGTGGGAGGATTGCTCTACGTCAGGAGTTCGAGACCAGCCTGGGCAACAGGGTGACCCCCGTTTCTACAAAAAATAAAAAAATTAGCCATGCCTGGTGGTACACACCTATAGCCCCAGCTACTCAAGAGGCTGAGGCAGGAGGATCACTCCAGCCTACAGGTTTGAGGTTGCAGTGAGTTATGATAACGCCTGCACTCTAGCTGGGGCAACAGAGTGAGACCCGGTCTTAAAAAACAGAAAAAAAAAAACAACCAAATTTAAAAACAGAAAAAAACCAGATCTACTTATATTTTTCACATTGGAGTTCTCTACAGAGTTCTAAGTGTGTTACTATATATTGAAAATCATTGAGATTATATTGTGTAAACCACTTACCACAAAACTTTAGCTTTGAAAATTCTATTTCTCATATTTTAGTTTTTTGTATTCTATATAAATACACCCTGAATTTTCCCTTCCTGAATCTACTTCTGATTCTTTTCCTGCTTCTATGACAGACAGTCTGACCTACAACCATATTCAGTACAGTGTCTCTCAATGACACTTTTGCAGACTCGCCCGACATCCCAATGAAGCATATTTTACTATTTTCACATTTATTTATTTAACTCTTAACTCTGAGTCTCCTGCAAAGTATTGCTTGGATGCTTCTAAATTCCAGGCAGGTTACTGATACTTATTATTTTTTATTTTAGTCTTTGAAGTCATTAACATTCTCCAAAGTAGCCTACGCCTTCTGACTTCCCACCTCTATTGGGTGAGGGTCCTGCTGCCTGCAGGCTCAATTACTTGTTCTAGTACTTAATAAGTGCTCAGTAAATGTATTGGTCTCTTAGGATTTTCCATAGCAATTTAGTTCTACTAGTCATTATATATTTGGATTCTTTTAGGAGATGCATTACTACTCTGGAAATTTTAATTGAGAAATTAAGCTAGGTAATTTTACGCCTAAGTCCAACAGAGGCCCAAAGAACATCTCAAGTCTAGTTCTTCAGAAGTGGGTGATAAACAGATGAAACGAACAGGCACGTATCCTTAGCTTGCAGTAATTCCAGTGACCATGAGAACCACCTCAGGCTGAGCATTGGTGTCATACCTTAAATTGTTTCCCGCAGGTGGAGCACAGAAAGTCTTTGCGGTCTGAATGCCGGAGCATGTGGAGTCGCAGCTTGTCAGGGCGGCAGAAGGCCTTGTCACACTCTGTGCACTGGTAGATCTTTTCTGAGTGGAAGCTGCGCACGTGTTTTTTCACCTAGCAGTAAAAACCACGGGAAAACTCATCCGGGGACTCCGGGCACCAGAGGAAATGGCCAAAGACAGCTTATCGAACACTAGGGGGAGCCCCATGCATTACCATGGGTTTTCATCAACCTGCCCCGCAGAATCCAATGAGACGTGATCATTGGCCTCTATAACACATACTGCCCCTGCCACAAAGAAACAAAACAAGCAGACAGAACGCCTAAGAAATCCTAACCTCCCAGATGAGTTGAAGAGTGGAAGAAAGAGTGCTTTCTTGGTCAAAGCCCTGGTCACATGGAGCCCTTTTTTTTTTAAGATTAGAAGCAAGAATTCCATCTGAAATTGTTTCATAAATTTAAAAAAAATAAGAGTTCCTTTGGGTTTAAATGAATCTTGATAACAATGATGTACAGAAATACAAAAAATAATTCTTCCTCACTTTTCTCTGTCTTTAACACATCAACTGCCATGTGAGTTGTATTTAACATGCCAGTTTTGAGCCCGGGGCCTCATGAAGCACATGTAACTCAAGTCTCTTTACCTTGAATCATGTGAACTATTTTTTAAGTTGCATATAAGTCATGCACAGAAAACAAAAAATAACAAATTTTTCATTACATTAGAAAGGATCATTTTGTTTTCGAAGTTTTTATTCTATTTTTGTAACAAAACACCATGGCCCCAAGGAAAAATTTTTTTTTCTGGTGTGGCAATGTGTTAATACGTATAGAAGCAATTTAGCCCCTTTTAGTAATTGATTCTTTACCTCTTCCTATAAAATCAGGGTCTGAAGAATTAAAAACATGAATTAGACAATGTAGAAAACATTACCCATTTATGATTGATACAATGTCGGCATCATTTCTCCTTAATTGGGACTTATTCTCCTTACTTTTAGGTAACTTAAATAAAGGAATATGGCTTCTGAACTCTTTTAGCCATATGAAGAAGAGCTGTGGGCGGAAGCTAAGTAGTGAGTCATATCAAACTATTCCTGGCCGGGCATGGTGGCTCACACCTGTAATCCCAGCGCTTTGGGAAACTGAGACAGGAGGATCACTTGAGGCCAGGAGATGGAGATCAGCCTGGGCCACAGAGCAAGACTCTGTCTCTAAGAAGCAAAAAAAAAAAAAAAAAAAAACCTATTCCTCTAAGACAGCTTGCTTCATTATTTTTGGAGTTTCTTTTGCCATTAAATTCTGCCTTAAAGCAACCCTTCTAATTGTGTAAAATGAGAAAATTTCCAAGACCTCAATACTAGCAGAACAATGATTAGGTCCTCATCTCCTTTTGCTCTGGTAATTTTTTAAAAAAAGAGTACTTTTACAAGATATTTAATTATTCACTGACTAGCGCAGAAAAATATTATTACTTAAAGTCCAAATGAAATTACGAATATTCTGAAATTTATTTTCACCCATTTGCTCCAACAAAGAATAGACTACAAGGAGACAGTCGGTGCTTGATACAAAAGTACATTATAAACCAACTCTTTCTTTTATTTCCTGCCAAACTGCATGGCCTTAGTAAAGCAAGACATGAAACCACAGTGGTAGGGAAGGGATATTGCCAGCCCAGGAAATGGGAGTATGTCTTCTACAGACTGTCTGTATTTTTGAGTAGTGATTATTGACAAGGGTTAAGAAAGACTTTTTAAAAATTACAACAGATCTGGGTGTTTATTACTCTAACATAACTTAAATATCTAAATACCACTGTCTGATCTGGACAACTAAGGGTTACAAATATCTTTTGCTTATCAAAGTAGTTTGAGTGAAGAAATATTGTTCTCAATCGTAAACTTGTTTCAAAAAAGGGATGAAAATGTGCTAGGCAGTCTCAGTTTTCTAAAAATCGAAGTTTCTTTTACCATAAGAAGGAAGCAGACAGAAATCTCAGTGGTAGACACTCACCTGGATAAAGTCTGGGAACCGTTTCTTACAAGTTGGGCAGGTGAAGTAGCCATCATTGATATGAATGGCCACATGATCTTTCAACAAATCAAGGCGGTCAAAGGATTCTGGGCAAAAAATGCAAGAGTAAGTCTTCTGGTCGGAATGGAGCTTCATATGGCTCTCCAGAGACGCGCTGCTGATGAAGCCCTTGTTACACAGATCACAGGTCAGCGGGCAGTTCCCCTCCCGCCCATGGAAGCGCAAGTGCTGGTCCAGTTTGTCCTTTTCACGGAAGGCCTTCCCACACTGCAGACATTTAAAAGGCCGGAAGGACTTCCGAATAAACAGATGCTGAAGAGCTGCATTCTGAAAGACATACACAGATGGGATTATTTAGTGAGGAAATTAAGAGCACAAGTGGATCACACTTCTATAGCGAAAGAGAGGATGATCTCTGCAATCACACACTTCCCAGAGAAGTTAAAACTCTAGGACACACACAGTTGGAAGAAGATTTTTCTGGTGAAGACACTGAAAATGAAGTCATCCCCAAAGTTCATCTTGAAAAAACAAAGCTATTTTACGTTTTGTTTTAAGTCTATGAATGTGTATTTTCTTTTGAAAGGATTTAAGTAACATTCAAGGTGTTCCCAATAGAAGACGTGTACAATAAAACAAACCCCAGAGTGGAAGAGGATAAAAATTAAAGATTTGGAAGAAAATATGTGGGGTAAGTCACACGTGCATGAATGAGCTTGGAGCGAGTCAGCCAAATGTTACTTGTTCAAGTCCTTGAGAAAAGAATTTGAAGTCTGATGAAAACGTTTAGCAAAAAAATGTAACAAAAAGAACTGAAGGGTAGTCCTTGCCAGGCACAGGGTGAAGGAGGAAATGGGTATGGGGTTTCTTTGGGGGATGATGAAAGGTTCTGGAATTAGATAGGTTGATGGCTGCACAGCTTTGGAACTATTCTAAAAACCATTTTAAAAGGGTGAATTTTATGCTATGTGAATTATAAATCTCAATTTAGGAGAAAGAACTGAAAGGGAAATAAAGGATTTATATGAAAGTGTTTGTTCACGAAACATGAGACATGAGCATATACCGTAAGTGGAAAATATGCATTTCATCACTTCTACTTAGAAAATGCAAAGGACAAGGTCCCAGCGCAGCTAGTTAGTTCTACTGGTTAGAGTGCCATGCTAACGAAGTTAAGCATGTTGCTTTGTTCCCTAACTAGACCAGGCAATTTTGCTTTTTGTTTTCAGTCACAGATTACACTTCTGATGCTGATTAGCCATCTCGTAAATTCATGCAATTGTTATGGGGCATCCAAGTGAGAGAATATGGATACTCAGTGCAAATCCATCACTACTGCTGGAAAAACAACTCATGCTCTGCTGAGAGCAGACCAACGGAATCATCTTTCACACAGAGAATACAAAATCAATATTTTAGTTACGCTATAATGAAGACTCATTCACAAGTTCCTCAAAACACTGAGAGAAAGCTCTAGGTACCTATGAGGGGGAAAATCGCTCAAAACATGTATCTGTGAATAGGTGTGCCAATGTATTAATAGCTATTAGGGCACAGTAATTGAAGGATTAACGGAGATCTTAACATATTATTTGTGCAATGAAAAAAGTATAGTGAACAACACTTAAACTCAATTCCAAATTACTGATACACAGCAACTTCTAAACTAAATTTAATGTGAAATAATCATTTAGGAGAAAAGCAAAATAATTAGTTTTTATTTAGTGAAATTTCTGACCACAGTTACTGTACAACGGAAACTGTTTCTCAGGGCTTGTCTAACAGGGCTAGGAGTGAGATTCTAAGATGCTACCTACTCATCTATCTCGAGTAGATAAACAGCAATTCTGTTGTCTTCCCAGGTTGACTGGGCTGCTTCAGGGGGTACATAATATTTTATTCTCCTTTGTATCTAGATCCCTTAATAAACTGCTTCGCTCATAGGAAGCATTCAATAATAGGTTGAGAATTAATGAAATATATTTCATATGAAACTCAAGAAAAATTATCTCAAGGTCTTTTCTACAGCATCTGCAAAGATCTTTAAGAATAGATCTGAGGCCGGGCATGGTGGCTCACGCCTGTAATCCTAGCGCTCTGGGAGGCTGAAGCAGGTGGACCGTTTGAGCTCAGGAGTTCGAGACCAGCCTGAGCAAGAGGGAGACCCCGTCTCTACTAAAAATAGAAAGAAATTAGCTGGACAACTAAAAATATATAGAAAAAATTAGCCGGGCATGGTGGTGCTTGCCTGTAGTCCCAGCTACTCGGGAGGCTGAGGCAGGAGGATTGCTTGAGCCCAGGAGTTTGAGGTTGCTGTGAGCTAGGCTGATGCCACGGCACTCTAGCCCGGGCAACAGAGTGAGACTCTGTCTCAAAAAAAAAAAAAAAAAAAAAGAATAGATCTGTTTTCACTCAGCGTCAGAGCTTGCTTTTACCTCTTATCTCCTCACGCTGCTTAGCAGTCGCCTCATCTTTTACTCTATCTGGACAGGTACTTACTTTACATAAAAGCTGTTACTATTTTGTCTACTTTCAAAACTTTATAGCCTTTTTGCCCTTCCTTCTGCTCTCCCTTTGCTGCGACAGTGGGTCCGGTTGTCATCTGTGGTGTATGTATCACGCTCTGTAAACCGATCTTGTTCTTGCTCTATAATCCTCTATCTTCCTCTCCTCAATTTTTATGCTTGCCTTAAAAAAAAAAAAAACTTTATAGAAATATTGCAGATAAATAGATGCTTTTCTGAGGTTTAGCGATGCAAGATTCAGAACACTTTTGCCATGTATGAATTATGTGTTTTATCCGAGTTCAGCAAAGATTCCAAGGACAGACACAACACACAGGAATTGATGTTGGCCCTGCTGAGGACTCCATTTCTCCTCGGGTGCCAAAGCCAGAACTCGGTTTTGTTTTGGTCCACTTTGCTGATCAGTCTTCTGTCATTTCTGATTAGCATGAGTCCCTTTGGAAACTGGATTTAAACTGAGCAGCCACCTGGCTCCACTTTCCTAGTTCTGTTGACAAACCTTATCATCTTTTCAATTTCCATGGAGCCCTGAACATTGTCTGAGTACTCACGAACTAGACTGTCTTTCTCTGATCTAATGATACTAATGTGATCCTCACATTGCAGGGCAGTAAAAGCACTGAAGCTGTTCCCACCCCTTGACCTCCTGGCAGGCCATTTCTACCTTAAGGTATCTTCTGTAGCTCAGAGCCACAGCCAGTACACATTTCTAGAAGAAAGCATGAAAAACAGCGAAGGGAGCACATAGATCCATTATGGTTCTTCCAGTCAACCACACCATACTGTACGTACATCAGCTACTCTAGGGATACCAAAATAGTATCGTTGCTAAATTCTGTGATTCTGGATTCAACTCATGTTGCAATGAATTCTGATATGACAGATTCTTTGAAGACAAAGACTATAAAATATTTCTAAAATTTGATATTAATAGCAAAAGGAACCTAATTATTGATCAATTTTCATACTATTTTGATCCTGACACTAAAAGAAAATCAAACAATCATGTTTGTTGGTTTGGGATTATTTTTAATAACTCTTCTTTGGCCAATTTTCTGCCCAGCTTTCAAAGCCTTTGGTGGGCCAGCTCTGCTCAACACACCTCAGTCCTCACTGTCCTTCCACAGGAACCCCACACCAGGGCCAAGTTAGTGTTTGCACCATCCCACAAGCAAACCAAGCACATCCCTGTGTCTGGGTCTCTGATCCTGTGGCTACCGTTCTCTGGAACGGTCTTCCTTCCTCCTGTCTCTCTTTCAATCTAAGTCTCACCTCATCCATGAATTATCCTGACTCCTCCATCTTTCTTTGGCCTTTCACTCATCCCAACTTCCTATAGCAATTATAAACTATCCTTTTACATTTAACACTTAACTGTAAACTACCTTAGTGTTGACTCCTTATTCAGACTGTAAGCTCCTAGAGGACAGAGCTCAAGTGAAAATTCTATTGTGTACCTAGCACAGTGTTGACTATACAATTAGAATTCAACACCACTGCATAAGTCATTCAAATGGTTTTAGCGCTGGAAGGGACCTTGGAGATCACTTAGTCCTACCCTTCATTTTGTGTATGAGCAATCAATGTCGCACAATTTACTCATTGATCTATTTGCAAATAAATTATCATTACTCATTAATTTGCATTTACTATAGCAACCAAATTGTAGTTTCCACCAGGATTTAGTAAGTACAGGTTGCAAAGAACAGCAGGTCAGGCAAACACTTAAGTGACATTCTGTTATGTGAAACACAGGAAACAAACCTACCTGCAGCTCCAACTGAGCAGGCAGCATTAGAGGAGAGAAAAATAGTTACATTACCAATTGGATTGGAAGACTTCCCTTCAGTTGGTCATTACCAATCTGGATAGAAAAGATGAAAAAAAATACATAGCCCTACTTTTTAGAATGTGTGAAAGGAAAAAACAAAACAGCTTAACTAAGACTGACCTCCAAAAGCCACATACATGCAGCTTTGGCTTTGACATAAGGAAGCTTGTACTGAAACCAGTAACCCAACTCGATCAAGAATACAAATACAATTATAGCTAGGCTATGCTTGCACACCCACAACTTCGCTATACATGGGGGCTTTAGTTTTTTCCTTCAAATTCGGAAGCATTTCTCTGGACTTAGTAAAAAATCAGAATGGCCGAAGCAGCAAAGACAGTAACTGGGTAAGAGAAGGAAGCACAGACTGGGAAATACAGCAGAATGATAGACGGGAAGATATTAGTTCATAGCTTTTTTCCTTTCTGGCTTGTATGTCTGTAGGTTTACATATCCTTTTGAAATAATATACATTGAGCCAAAAGTTTTATTTGTTTCAATTATAAGGCCCTCATAAAGGCTGTTCAGCCTCAGAGTTCTTAGAGTCCTTCAAAGCTATCCTACAGCTATACATGTTTAAATGTATTTTTACATGAAGGCATGGACTAGACTATTTTTCAAGGTCCCTTCTAGCCTATAGGCAAATAAGACATCCAAAAGAAACATAAGCTAAAATGATCATGCATCTAGAAATCATAACGTCTGAGAAGTTATACGAAAAGTCTCTTTCATCTACATGTAAAGTACCAATAAAAGTCTTCATGTGCTCAGCTGCCACAAACACGGGTTTAAGTCATTATTTTTTTGTCAGCACAAACGCTTATCCCACAAATTCCACACACTAACTCAGACTCACATGCTGTGTGTGAAATAATAAGAGAAAACACATCTAAATGGGATGTCACTGAAGCCCTGCAGCCACAGGGTCTGAAGCCAAGACCCAGGTCACACGAGTGAGACATTACCTGGTCTCCAAACCTCAAGCTTTAGCTCAGGCTATCCCAAGTGTGTGGATTACACCTGCGGGACCAACGTGGACACAGGTCCCTTTGCGTTGATGAGTAATGGCATTTGCCAGTCTCCCCTTGGAAACTGTACATAAGCAAACTTAGTTACCCGAAATTACTTGAGAGCTATGATTAGGCACGGATTAGTCTGTTTAAAATATAATTATTACAATTGCATGTACTCATTTCTTCATTTCTGATCTGTGAATTTAGGGGTGCAGACAACTATCCTACTGTAACGATACTTAGTACAGGAGCCGCCCAAATCCAGGCTTCTGATTACTAAATCGACAGAATTTAGGACCAGCCACGCCAGCCTGCCACAGGACATAGACATTCATACTTTCTTCCAAAATAAGGGGACCGAGCACGCAATAGGCTAGATGCAAGATCTCACCGAAGCGGGTGGCCAACAGGTTGGAAACAGCACCGCGAGGCTGGCTGGCGGGAGGAAGACCAGCCTGGCGACAGGGGCGCGCTCTCCCCACCTACCCGGATGCGCTTGGCTCTGCGCATGTCGTCCGCCGTCAGCGTGCTCGGGGCGGGCCCCACGCTCTCTTCGTGCTGGGGCTGCAGGTGCAGGGTGTGAGTTTCCGGTTCACGCTCCAGGGAAGTCTGGGTTTCCTGTGGCAGCGGAGGGATTGGGATAGTGGCCTGTTCCGGTTGATCCAACCCGTTCAGAGTGGCTGGTTCAGCCTCATCAAACTGTTCCTTTGTGGGAAAATGCAGCAAGTCCTGCAATTTGCAATAACCTGGGATTATTTCCCTACCTAGACAGAGATCAGTGCTGCAAGGAGAGCGTCAGCTCAGATTTAGAATTGCTGCTTATTTCTGAATGACTAGATTCATAATGCTCAGAAAAAAATATTCTCTCTCTGGGAAAGTTAATTAGGTAACTATGCACAGAATGCAAAAACTATGAGATATTCCAGACCTCTTAACTAGGAAAAGACGGTGATATTACTTTGCTGGAACATCAATAACTTTGTTTAAACAAATTAAACAAAGTCCACCCCGAGTACCTCTGGTCAATTTCAAATCTTTAGGACAGCAAGTTGGGTTTTTGTTGGAAGTAACACTTGAAAATACATTCTTCTTTGCTGTCCTCCGGTCACACTTTAACAAGCAGCAAAGCTCTGATAGGAAAGGACTATAAACGTGGAAGGCCTTTGTCGTGAAGTCAAGGAAGGGACCCCGTGAGTCCTCTACAAGGGGGCTCTGTCCCGTCCCCAGTACCTGTGTGCCATCGTCGCTCTTTTCCCCATTTTCACTGGCTATTTCCAGGCGGATAAATTTCGGAGGCCGCCCTGGCCGGCGACCTGGGCCAAAGCGCCTCTTGCCGCGTCCTCGTCCTCTGCCTCTCGTTCTGGGGACAAGAGACCGGGTTATGAATCACTACGGTTCCATAACACCCAGAGCAAACAGTGCCCTGACGGATCCTGACTGTCCCGGGATTGTGATCTCCTCTCACTTTGTTACTTCCCGAGCCTCTTCTCTAATGCAAACAATTCTTTTGCTAATACACACCTTGTGAACATCTACTCGTTGCCTTCTCCACAGCTCAGAGATGTCTTAAATTATTCTGAATAAATAAAAATTCAAAGCACTGACAACATTTTGCTTCTGAGATGATGCGAGAAATGCAAGCAGGACAGAAAGTGCTACCTCTTGGAGTGTGTTCCCAGGAGATGTCATCTGGGACAAGATTCCACGCTTTCTCTCTTCCTCTGGCCTCACCTCATATTCCTTCCAAGAAATGTGGCTAAATTCAAAGAACTTTCTTGTTTTACTATAAGCTTCCAAAAAGTCAGAACAAATTTCTAATTTAGCTGTTCCATAACATGCCTAGTAAACACCAATTAAATTTTATCCCCTTTAATGGACTTCTAAAATACAAAAGAAGTTCCTTAATAAAAGAGACCCAGAAAGTATGTCATGAAAACTTCTTTTAGAAGATGTGCGTGGGGGAAGTAGTGTATAATATTAATCAGATTGTGCTTTATTCTTCCACTCATCTATTTAACAACTTAACAAATATTATATATTTTTGCCAGGAACTTTTAAAAGATTCTCTCTGATGACAAATTCTGAACCTAGGCAAATGTGGAGAATGGCGTGATGAGCCCAATGTACCCACAGCCCGATTTCAACATCAATAAACTCACAGCTCATCTTATTCCATCGGTATCCTCACCCCTTCCCCCCACATACACCCATTAGACGATTTTAAAGGAAATCGCAGACATCATTTCATCTGTAAATATTTCAGTATGTATCTCTAAATCATAAGGACTCTCTATATATGACCGTAATACCATTCTGATGCCTAAAAAATACCTGATACCTGCTGAGTATTACAGCTTGTCGAAATTCAAATTTTCCTAATTGTCTCAAATTTCTTTTAACAGCTGGCTGTCTGACGTTTTATCTACTGTGTATCATGCACTGTGCTAGGCTCTGAAGACATCAAGTTATATGAGACAGATTTTACCCTTAGAGGTTTAGTAGAAGCAGCAGGCGATAAACCAAAAACCACAATGTAATATAAAAGTGCTATAATAGAGCTATGAACAGAGTTTTAGCAATACCCAGGAGTGACTTAAATCTCACTGAGCCTCCCCACCCCACTGCAAGACAGTTACTCCGGTGGTCATATCCCAGATCCTATCACCTGCTTAATCCCCCATCACTCTGATTCCATGCACAGCCCCCCTGACACTATTTTGGCTCCCCAGCTCGCTTCCTCTCGTACTTAGATCAACAACCCTTCAACGTCGCTAGAATCTCCAATCCAATCCTTCTGTCACTTATGTGCAGTCCTGCATCTCCTCGATGCTTTCTCTCTTCTTCTTGCACGACATAAACCCCAAGGCCATCCACCGTGATCACTCCCTTGTACATGCCCTCAATTCCCATCCCCACTGCTGCTCCGTCATTCTCGCTGTGTGCTATACGTGCTTGGCAAAACCACGACCCTGTGTAGTCCGGTTCCCAGCCCGCTCTGCACCAGTACTCTTGCAGCGGAATGAAGCTGGAGGACAACACCCAGCTCTCACTCTCTTTCCATGACCATGTACCTCAAGTGGGCACTAATGTTGCAGGCAAGTATGGTACTTCCCTAGAACATTCACTTTCCCACTTACCTAGCTGCCATCCCACACCGTCTCTTCTCTTTCCAAACCCTATAAAAGCTGGCAACCCTGTATCTGCCCCCTCGGTACTACCCTATTCCAAACAACCCTCATCCCTCACCTGACCTCTTGCAGTAACCTTTAACTAGACTCCTTGTCTTCAGTCTTACTTCCAAGCTAACCTGGTGTTATTTTTATTCAGAGTGATCTTTTAGAATAAAATCCAAATTTCTTACCATTACCCATAAGGCCCTACCTGATCTGGCCCCTGCCTACCCCACCCTTTATGATTCTCCCCTCATCTATCTTTTTTATACAGTGGAATTAAATGCATGATTTAGTTCGATAAAGGAATCATACTGCTGAAAAAAGTTTGAAAATCAGAGATGCAGATTATTTTAAAGATACATACTATCTCAGAAAGTCCTATTTCAGAATCTCTAGTTGAAGGAGATTTAACTAAGGTGAAAGGATCTCCCCTTGCTTGGTATTGGTTATGCTGGAAAAGGGACAGACAGGGAGTGTAAAGCAGGAGGGAAAAGAAGTGACAGGGAAGACATTTCCCTCAGCAGCCCCTCCCCGCCTTACCTGTTTACACACAGACACGCGCGCACACACACACACACACATGGAAACAGTCGTTAGTTTACGGGCAATTAATACAGAAATGATTCGGAACCTTTATAAACTACGTCTGTGAGCCCTTCCCCTCATCTATACCTGCTAAACACATCCAGTTTCTCATCATGAGAATTAAGATGCTGTTGCAACTGCTCCGAGCTTATAAATCGGCGGTTACATTCATAGCAGGGCCAATTCTTCTCTTGCTCTCGGAGAACTAGTCACAGGAGAGAAATCGTAAAGGCTGATGATCAATGGACACCAATAAAACTCAAATGCCTGCTATTCCCACCACTCTCATCTCACTGGAACCTAAGAGTTCACAATTAGACAGTATCTGCTATTTGCATTATTGCTTTGTCATAAAAATCAAAGGTTAAAATTTGGCAGAGAGGTGGTTTTTAGGATCTTATTTTCTGATACAATTATGCAAGACATCAAAGGAACAAATGCCCTCATACCACTCTCTCCCACCCCTAAATACACACACACACCCCCTCACCACACTGGGAAGACAGAAAATACTACAAAGAAAATCTATATTCAGATAACCTAGTGATTCAGACCCAAGTTTCATAATCTGAGGGTATATTTTACCACAAATGACTTAAAAGTCAACATCCCATATCATCACTTTACAAAACGTTCAGAAGTATCTAATAAATCTGAATATACGCATACACCATGATCCAGCAATTCCACTCCCAGATGTACACCCAACGGAAACGTGCAGACATGTTCACTAAAACACATATGTAAGAATGGACATAGCGGCACTCTTCAAAATAGCCAAAAACTGGAAACGATCTTGTTGTATGGCTTTTGTCCCTGGATGCAGGAGGTTATGTCTAAATCACTGGAATTTCCCAAGTAATATGAGTGTCTTTTTATTCATGGTGGGTCCTTCGCCATACTCAGGTTTATTCTAATGAGATGACTCAGGGTAAGGCAGGCTTTGCCAGAAAGCCCAACCATGTACGCCACAACAGCCTGACCTCCCAGGAGGAGAGGGGAGGAGGACCAGGAGCTGGTGGTTGAGTTCAATGCCCTGGCCAATGATTCGATCAGTCACGCCTATATCATGATGCCTCAGTAAGAACTCTAGACACCAAAGCTCAGGTGAGCTTCTATGGTTGGTAATCACACATCAATGTGTCAAGATGGTGACAAATCCCGAGGACATCGAAGCTTCTTGGGACCATCCCAGACCTCACCACATACATCTCTTCATTGGGCTGTTCCTGATGTTATCCTTTATAAAAAACTGTAACTGTTAAGCATAGCACTTTTCTGAGTTTTGTGAGTCATTCTAGTGAATAATCAAACCTGAGGGGCTACTGGGAACCCCCTAAATTGTAGCTAGCTGGTCAGAAGTATATGTGGCTTGGGAAGCACAGGGTTTGCAGCTGGTGTCTGAAGGGAGTGAAGTTTGCAGAAGACTGTGCCCTTAACCTGTGAAATTTGACCTAACTCTGGGGAATTAGTGTCAAAGTTGCATTGCAAAACAAAATGTACAGTCAAGTGGAGAAATGATTTGTTATACGTTAATACAATAGAATATCAATACTGAGAATGAGCAAATCACAATTATATACAAAAATGTGAATGAATCTCACAAATATGTTGAGCAAAAGATGCCCAGACACAAAAGACGTACATATCATATAATTCTGTTTATGCACAATTCCATTACAAGTACATCTTATGTGTGGTATCAGAAGTCAGAAGAGTAATGACCCTGGGAGTAAGAATTAGAAGGCAAAAGGAAACTTCCGGGGTACTGGTTATATTCTGTCTTAATCTGGGTACAGGTACAAAGGTGTGCTCACTTTGTGAAGATCCATCAAGCTGTGTACTTATGATTTCTGTACTCTAAGCAGATTATACTGCAGGAACATTTACATTAAAAACAAAGTCAATGCCTGCCTTGCTCTGTCCTTAGAGATGATTAAATCTAGATAGGAATCATCCTCTGATCTAGGTTCTAATTTGGTATTTGGAGGTTTTCATTATATTAAATACTATTTTCCAGCACCCATGAAAAAATGTTAATGTGTCATTGTAATCTGATCCTAGAATTAGATGGAGATGTATAGCTCTAATAAACTTACTAGAGTATCTTCCGAAATACATTGAGATAGAAAATTTAGAGGTTGCATCAAGATGTAATATATATAATTTAGAATTCATATAGAAAATGTAAAATATAAAAGTCCAACCACCTTTCCTTTCTTCCTCAGAAATGTCATGAATTTTCTGGTTCACGAACTCAGCATAGGATGCAGCATACCACACCTGCAAGAACCAAGTATATCATCAGGAATGAAGGGACATTACCAGATGTTCTTTGCATGCTTAAATTATTTCTCCTGCTTACATGAAACAATTCGGGCTTTTCCACGGCCCATTAAAAAAAAATCATGCTGTGAGTCTCCCCTGCTACACCCTCCCAGCAGATCGTCAGTCAGGAAGTTCATTTGCCGAGACGCACTGCGTGTTTTCTTTTTCCTCTTTAGAAAACTGTTTTTGCATTATAATAACTTCACAAGAATTATATCCCAAAGTCTCTTCACCTACACAAACAGCCTCATCTGATTTTTTAATCTACATTTAAGCACAGGTTTTTACACAGTTGCAATCATTGGTGGCTGCCACCAAACAGCTCTCACTAGGATCACCGATGACTATTTCGAACGCTACCACACTCTCCTGAGTCTTTTCCTCCCTCCCACCCCACAGGCTGTATTCTGCTCACTCTCGTTGTCTGGCTCTCCTCCTCTCCCTAACTTCTAAATGTTAGTGTTCCCCAAAAGCTTAGTCCAAGCCCAAGGACCTCTTATTTTACCCTCAGGTGATCCCAGCCGTTTCCAACCGACTCTATGCTAATTATTCTCCAATGAAGATCTCCATTCCAGACCCTCCTTCTCCGTTCCCTCTAAGTGATTTCAACTGGATATTTTGGATGTCTCAGAAACAGCTCGAACTTAACACGTCCAGAATGGAATTCTCGATGCCTCCCGACCCCTGTCTATCTTCTTCCCCATCTCAGTAAATACCTTCCACCTAAAAGGTGGCTTTGCTTCTGCAACCGTTCAGCAAGGGCTGCCGCTTCCTTGGATGTTCTCCGTCTCTGCTCCTGCTGCCAGATGCATGCCAGCACCACCCTTTGCCTGGACTACCACCCCCTTTTCCTGCAATCTACACAGGAGCCAGAGTGCTCTCCTTAAATCCCAATGACCCTGATTTGATCATTGCACATCGTATAGAGGTATCAAAATATCACATGTACCCCAAAAATGTGTACAACTAACATATATCGATAAAAACACACACAATCAGATCTCGTCGTGCAGGCAATGGCCTCTCCTTTCATGATAAACCTGAAAGGCTCCGTGATGGTCTCCAAAGGGCTCCACGCCTCCCTGACCTCAGTCCTTGCCCTGCTCCCTTCCCCACCGCTCAGCCGAGGGTCCACTTCCAGCTGCTCAAACATGCCAGTGCTTTCCCACCCGCTGCCTTCGCCCTGCTGTTTCACCCCAGGAACACTGGGCTCCTCCGCTCACCCCTGTCCCAGCCCTCTGCAGCCCCGGCCCTTCTCGTTCCACAGTGCTCGGCCAGCAAAGCCTCCCCTAACCATCACATCTAAACCCGAACCCTGTCACCTGCTCTTTCTGTACCCTCTGTTTCCTTCACGGTACTTACCCTTCTGTGATATTACGTGCTTGTTTACATCTTTCTGCCCTTTTCCGTTCTAGAATACAAGTTCCCTGAGCATAGAGAGCCAGTCTGTCTTTTCCTAGTGTCTGAAACACAGCAGTTCACTATATCAATCACTAAATGAACTGATCATATATAATTTTATGGAACATTATTTTAAATATATGGAAATATTTATAGAGACTTCATTTTTTAACTGTGGGATAATATTCTATAGAGTCTGTATTCCATATACTTAACTATGTCCATGTTTGGACTTTTAAAAGGCGGTTTATTATTTTGCTGTTACAAATTCTACTCTAATCAATCAATTCCAGGCTTTGCAGGGGGGTATTTTTAACATTTCGGAAATCAGAACCTATCTCACACTCTCTGGCACCCTACAATCACTGCCATGATGCAGCTCTCACTACTTGCTCATTCCTCTTGCATGAACCTGACCAAGTTCTTTGTACCGGTCTCACCTCGTTCAGTTATGAGCCCCCTGGGACTCCGTGGGTTGGTAACACTTGCCAAGTAATGCAAATGGAGGCCAAAAAAAAATTGCCATTTCCCTCAGAATAAACAAAAGGAATTTCAAAGCAAAGCAAGGCTGGTGTGTGGCCTGCAAGGCCTCTCATGAAGGTGAATTGTCAGAAACTTCCCACTGACTTGATCAAAAAACACTTAACTACCAAGGATACAATTCACTTGAGGAAAAAGACACAGAAGAATCCAGGGAAATGGGAAAGCACAGCATCAGAACTTGCAGAAAGGCCACCAGGAGCTTGGGGAAACACCCGGGAGGCAAGAGCGGAGCACTTAGGAACAGTGGAAAACTATCGCCGCGCAGCAGCACTCTCGAAGGCACGGAAGACGACAGCATGCAGAAAGGAACGAACATCCACGAGGAGGTAAAACGGTGATTCGGGGGGAAAGGAGAAAAAAAAGACTGCACGCAAAGCAGTTTATACCTCAACCAATTCTTTTTGCCTAAGTGTGCCCTTTTTATGAACGTGCAAGTGTGACATAACTTTTAAATTATGTCCAAATAAGTCTGAAATAGCTCCTTCAATAAATATAAAGTAACAATTTTGTTGATTTTTTAAAAATACTATGATTTAATTTGACTGGCAGCATTTCTTTTTTTAAGGGTACATAAAATAATGGTTGCATCTTAAAGTCATTGCTGTCTTAGAGTTAGTGAAATACAGTATTACCAAATTCTAACGTATGTAGTTCTATCTTTATTTATAACTATTTCCTCAGACTGACTTTCAAGGATTTGGTTTACTCGGCCAAGAACATTTTTACTGCATACTTCCAGAAATATTTTACAAAATAATGCAATTCTGTAATTATTATCTCTATTTTTAAAAACCCTCACATTCATTTTACTGTATCCACTTTTGTTAATTTAACAAAAATAGAAGCTCATAGTTATTTCGAGAGATTTTTAAATTATTAATGTTAAGAAAAATCTTTTAACTTTTTTTTTACTATTTGTTTCCTCCTCCAGATAAAGTCTATTCCTGGCATTTGTTCATTTCTCCATCTGGTATAACGAGGTTGGAGGTGTGCAACTCTCTGTTTTTACACTTAAATCTTTTAATGTGTATTACAAATATTTCCCCCATTCTGCTGTTTCAGTTGTTCATTATGCTAAAGTATTACATTCTTATTTGTTTCTGTCCGTCTGGACCTCTACAGTTCTCTCTGTTGGTTTAAAAGAGAAAATAATCTCCCCTCCACAGTTAAGAAGTATTCACTTCAGCTTTTTTCTTATCAAGAATTTATTGGGATAAATGTTGTGAGATATGAATCTCCTTTTACACGTTTTCTTCTGGGCTTATGGGTTATCTAGTTGACTGACAGTTTCAAACACAGAGGTTTTGTGTAGCTTTTTAACAAAATCCAGGATTTTGTTTTCCCCCTAAAGAGGTATCAATTTCTAACTTTTTCCACATTGAGGCACCATGCAATTCAGTGTTCACCTACTAATATAATCATTTCTCACCTATTTTTCATGTATACCAGGAAGCTAAAGAGTATTTTGACCCCCTCTTATGGCCATGTTCCTAATAGAAACTTCAAAAAAAAAAAAAGAATTTTCACTTAAAATCATAGCAGAAATTTTATGTCATCAAGAATGAATACTTAGACAAATTCCAGTGTTATCCTCCCAAAACATATTTCTAAAATCAGAAGTCATAACATAGGATTCTTCAAATAAAATATTCAGATAAAGAAATCTTGCGCATACATCTAAATTCCATTTTAAAAACCTTCTATCTCCCAACTAACTCTTCTTTAGAGTATGTAAAAGACATTAAGTGATAATATCTTTAATCACTCCATCGCAAATACAGATGGTCCCCAACCTAGCATGGTTAGACTTACAATGTTTTTACTTTACAATGGTGCAAACACAATAGAAACTGCACTCTGAGTACCACACAACCACTCTCTATTTCACTTTCAGTACAGTATTCAATAAATTACATGATATTGAACACTTTACTACAAAATAGTCTTTGTGTTAGATGATTTTGCCCAGCTGTATGTTAATGTAAGGGTCCTGAGCACATTTAAGGTAGGCTAGGCTAAGCTCTGATGTTCAGTAGGTTAGGTGTATTAAATGCATTTTTTACTTAAAATATTTTCAACTTACCATGGGCTTGTTGGGATGTAACCACATTGCAAGTTGAGGAGCATTTGTACCAGTCTGGTCCCCAAAATAACTACTTCCTTACCCCTGGACCTAATGCCTTCATGTAGGCCTTTTGATAAGCATGAAAGCCCTATACTTTTCATTCTGTTTACAGAATTATTTCAGGGGTATAGTACATAGTAGCTACTTGATAAGTATGTAAATTACCAGGAAAGGACCATTTTTGTAACAATCCCACTTTAGGGAAAAAAAAAATTAGGAAAAGCCCTAAACGATCATTACTGTTTGCAAATAGCACCGTGGATCCAGCACTGTACCTTCAGCTCCTGCTTGGGCTCCACATTCTTTATGGTTGTATAATACACATGGTGGCCATACTGGTAAGCCACCAGGTTCTGCTCCAGGTGATTCTGGGCTGGACGTACAAACATCATCCAGTTACAAAGGGTCTCATCAGACAACTCAAACCATAGGTCTTCATGCAAATCCCTGTCTTTTCTGTCCCCTTTATCAAGAGAAACCTGTAACCAAAGAAAAAGTAAAAAGCCACACCACAAAACAAACAAAACCATCAACATGATACGCATTAATGTCATAATATACAAAATATTGCTTCTTAAATCAACCATACATCCTGATTCTTCCCTTTGTATCTAGAAAGATACTGAAATTGTGACTTTCCCAGTGTAAAAGAGAAAAGATACTTTCTGAAGCCTCACCTGTAGGAGAATTACCTGGTAAAATCTAAATGTTAGCAACCTAATTGCATGGCTTTATTAGTATTTCACAAAACATGACCCCAAAAATGCTATAAATAAGCCAGAAAGTATAAGCAAAATACTCTTCAGTTCATTACAACTTGCTTCCTTTTGGGATTCAACTGCATTGCTTTATAATATGCAGCCCAGAGATAGGTTTTTCTCTTTAGAAAGTAATATTCTTGCTTGGAGATCTTCAGCATTCACCAAAGAAAACAGCTCCATGACAGCAGCTGACTTGTCAAAAAACACATCCCAAATAGTTACCCCTCCACTCCCCTTTCTTAGTCCTGAGCCACTCAGCTCTTAGACTAGCTATGCAAGAAGTGGCTGGCAGGGCGGGCCAGATGGAAGCAAAAGCATCAGATGCAAAGAACACAGACCAATATAAATCCTTCACTGTTTGCTGAAGAACATTCTTTAATGGAAGGTTTGACAGCACAGACTTGTTACAAAATTGAAAGCGGTTTTCCTGCAAACATTACCAGCACGTAGCAGATTACATAAATCTACATAATTCTCTTTGTATTCCAAAGTTATTTTTCAAAAAAGAAAGAAAAAGGCTGTTAAAGCCCCTGTTATGGGCTGAATTGTGTCTCTCCCTCAAATTCATGTTGAAGCCCCTAACCCCAGTACCTCAGAATGTGACTGCATTTGGAGACAGGGCTTTTAAAAGGGTAACTGAATTAAAATGAGGTCATTAGGGTGAGCCCTAATCCAACATGACTGGTCCTGCAAAGAAGAGGAGATTAGGACGTGGACGTGAACAAGCACAGAGGAAAGACACTCGTGAGGATGCATCGAAACAGCGGCCGTCTGCAAGCCAAGGAGAGAGACTGCAGAAGAAACCCACCCTGCCAACAACTTCACCTCAGACTTCCAGCCTCCAGAACCATGAAAAAATACACTTCCGGTGTTTAAGCCTCCCAGTCCGCGGTACTTTATTATGGTAGCCCTAACAAACTACTACAGCCCCTAAGAACTACAGCTCTCAGAATTATTCATAAACTAAAATTGCAGTCTGCATTTTATTGGTGAGAGAGAAAAAGCTTCTACTTAAAACAAATTAAGCATAGAAAGAAAAATACTAGCAAGCAACAGCTATGAAATTGAAATAAGAGACTCAGTAGAAAATTGAGTGCTCCTGAAAACTGTTAAAGGAACAGGGTGAACTATGAAAAGCACAAATTACCTTCAGATGAATGTAACAGTCTTTCAGCTCAGACCCCCTGACGAGGGGTCCCTCCACAGGGCCAAACTGGGTGCGCTTGGGAATGCGCCTTTTGGAGAACACTCCTCCAAGGAACCTGTCTATGTAGAGGACCAGAGGGAGACTTGCTCTCGCTCGAGTGAGCACAGGCCGGTTGGGGATCGGATGCAAGGGGCCATGCTTTGGGCACACTGAAGAATGTGCATTATTACACTCCTCACACCCTGCAAAAGAAAGAAAGTCTTGAAGAAAAGTCAAATTCCTCAATATGACTGGATCTCAGGTAAAAAATTGGAACTGGAAAAATCCGCAAATCTAAGTTTTCAAGCCAAAATTCAATTAACTCCTGCAATGGTACTACCCATTCAATTGTAATACATTAGCTTTCACAGACCAATAAAAATCCTGTAATTTTCCTCTAAAACCAGGAAGAATTTGCTTATGCTTGCCAAAAATAATATGCAGGCTATGATTATTTCGAATCTGCTGGACAGTAATTCAAATAGTAGCCACTAAATTTACAAATCAATTACAACATGTCTGAGATGAAAAAAGAAGAGCTTATTAGGCCAAATGCTGCAAAATCTGATGAGAAAAAAAAAATAGGTGAATTTTATAGTATGTAAATCATATCTCTGTAAAGCTGTTAGGGGAAAAAAAACCTCAACAATACTGTTGAATCAATTTCCTCAAAGGGAGTTTTAGAAGCCTCATTATCTCAACACTTCTAACTCAAACAGAAAAACTGCTGTATGGTTTGAGAGTTCAGTGGAAACCACTGTCTGATGACAATGCTAAAATGAGTGAATTTATAATACTATACTTCATGCACTTAGGTAACACAATCAGCCCACCCCTGACAGGACATGTATTTTCAGCTCATTCCAAGAGTACTTGGTTCACACCAATCCAGCCACGTTTACCCCTCTGCCAAGAGCACCCGTTTATGCGTTAACTGCCAGAACTGAACACAGAGAGGACCGTGACTGGTGACCACACAGAGATCACACTCATGACCCTTAACAAATTTAATTAACTAACCACGGTTTACCCTACTTTGGCTGCGCGGTGGGTGAGCTGGTTTAGGAAATAGTTACTTTCAATTTGTTCAACTCTCAAATAAGAGAGAGCTACTTCGTATTAGTATTTACGAGATAAAGGGACTTTCTGTGCATTTGGCTTAAGAGATGCCTTGAAAACTTAGGAATTCAAGGAAAAACAAAGCAAGGAAGTTCTCTGTTGGGTCGGGTTTAGATGTGGAGCTGAACCGCTGGGCGGAAGCAGACAGGTTTCACCACCAGCACCCAGAAGGTCCAGGAGAAACAGGGCGAGACCACAGAGCTCTGAATAGCCTCAATAATGCAAATAAATGAGGTGAGAACTTTGCTGTGCGAGCCTGAAAGTCAATGGAAAGAAAGAACGGTTTGGTAGGTGGAAGCGAAGGCCCCGGCAGGCGGTGGGGGGGCGCAGTCCGGTGTGGACCGGACCACCTGAGCTGGAATCTGACTCTCTGCTTTCCAGCGTGGCCTTGGGAAAGCCGCTACCTCCTACGACTGTGGCGAGCACGCACTTTTACAGATGACTATGAAAGACGCGGAGCAGCAAAGCGCACTTGCTGAAGCCGAAATGGCTGAACGTCCAGGACCGGGCAGGCCCGCCGTGGTGGCTCGGTAGCTGCCGCTCTGGTACCGGAGAGCCCGAGGCTCAGACCCCCGCTCGTCCCTATGTGGCCCCTAGCAGGCTGCCCAACCTCTTCTGAGCTTCGGTTTACTCAGCGAAACCGGAAAACACACAAGAGCATCAGCGCCTCCCCCCAGGGCTGCCGTGGAGCAGGACGATGCGGCAGAGCACGCAGCAGGGGGCAGGCGCGGGGAGGACGCGGCCTGGGAACTGCGCGCAGCTGCCTCTGCGGGCCCAGCGCCCCCACTTACATAAGTCGTGCGGGTCAAAGGGCCGGGGCGGGTCTGGCTCCCAGTCATCCAGATCTGTGTCTTCTCCATCTTCCTCCTCATCTTCCTCAGTGTCCTCATCCTCATCCTCATCCTCTTCTTCTTTTGCCTCCAGTCTACCTATAGGGGTCTGCAGAGTTGCCAAAGGGTCGGAACCATCCACGCTCTCGATCGACGGCAGCACCTGGTTGTGCACTGGTAATGAGGCCTGGACGAGAGTTTAAGCGTGAAGTGAGCAGACGTCTGCTTTGAGTCAGGCACACACGCAACGCGCGAGGTTGGGGTGGAACCTAGTCTTCACGCCAGCTTCCCCCAAGGCCCTAGAAAAACGATCTCCATCTACGGGCTGCAGGGCGGAGTCCGACTTCATTTTCGACGCCTGCTCACAGCTGTTAAGCCTCGCCCTCCCTCCTCCTCTTCTGCCCGCACCTGGGCAGGCGGCTGGGGAAGGCTACTAGGCAAGCCCAGGTGCTCCCTCGTTGGGTGGCGGAGGGAGACTGACACCTGGCGAGGCCCTGACCGTGTGTGTCCTGAGCCCACCCCTTGCACGCCATCCAGCCCCGTCTCCTGTCCTCGCTCGCTGGCGCAGCCATCTCGCCCCCGCGGAGAGGCCGCCCTGCCTCCCCGGAGACTTCGGTCTCTGAGCAAGAGGCCCAGCACGGGCTCGTGGCCTGTGCGCGGGGTATCCCCAGTCTCCACACCCGAACCAAACTGGGGAGGGAGAGGTCCCTCCTGCCTTCAGGGTGGCCACGACATAGGGGCCACTTCACTGTTAAAACCAAACACGTGGTGCTGCATGCGGTTGGCAAAACTCAATGGCTGACAGCTCTGGGTTTAAACCCGTCAGAGACCGAGGTCTGCCAGTGCGAGGGAAGAGATGAGCTGCCTGTTGCTCCATCGTGCTGATGAAGTCAGGCTCTTGCAAATAAGACAGTTTGGGTCACGTACTGGGTTAATTCGTATCTTACCAAATACACTGGCAGTAAATAAACGGTACCTTAAAAAGTTCTCCTACCTCCAACCTAAGCGCTGTGGGGTTACAGATTCCCTAGATTCCCTTGATGGCATCTTATTTCTCCTGCCCAGTCAGCACCTTAGGTCATGTTCAAGCCATGTACCCTTTCTGGTCAATAAATAAAGCAAGACAGTTTTGAAATGCCCACTCCCTTTTTCTCCACATCCGCATAGGTTGTTTTCCTCACCTAGAATGTTCTTCTTCCACCAACCTTTTAAATCCTACCATGTTCCACTTTCTACAGGAACCACCCCTGATGCCTCCAGGCCTCCCTGACGCCCCTCTGCCCTGAGCTCCTGCAGCACCCGGGGCCACAGAATCCCACTCCTCGACCTCGCTGGGCTTCTGCTTCCACATTTCATTGCCCTCAGGGCAGCCCGAGCCATTCTGGAACAGCTCTGTGACAGTTTCTTTCTTCTTCTTTTTTTTTTAAGGTATAAGCGTTTATTTGTTCTGTGTCATTTACTTTGAAATATATATATTATTTTTTCTCCTGGCAAATTTCGACCATACTAAGCAGAATACTGAATGATCTGCTGACCTTAAGTCACTATTTTTGGAAAGAAATGTTCAACAGTCTTGCCAAGGACTGAAAATTTTCTATCTTTGGGATTCAAGCTCTGGTTTTTTTGTTTCATTTTTTTATTTCAGAATATTACAGGGGTACAAACATTTTGGTTACATGAATTACTTTTGTACAGTTGGAGTCAAAGTTATAAGCGTGTCCATCACCCAGATAGTGTGCACTGTACCCGTTAGGTGTGAATTTCTATGACAGTTTCTGTGGAGTCCAGACCTTCCACCTCTTGGTTGGGGCCTAGGACGTTCCTCTGGAGGCATGTAGAATAAAAGTTTAACCCTTCTGTCACATGGATCAAATATTTGAAGGCCAAAAAACCCTTATTCATTCCATCATTTCTCACAACGCCAAACTTCCAGCTCTCTGATCATCTTGTTGTCTTCATTTATTCTGCAGTAAATTCCATATTTTTATTAATATAGCATCTGACTGCATTAGCATTTCTGACAGCCACGGTTCTAGTGCAGGCCCATCTTGAACTTGCAGATAGCTGAAACCCTAAGTCCTTTCTTTCCCTCATAGAGTGCTAGTAAACCATTTTTCCCCTCCTCGAACTTAAATAGCTGATTTTTACTTAAATAGGAGATTTTGCATTTATCTCCAGTAAATTTCATTTTATTACTTTTATCTGGTCTTCCAGTCTGCCAAGATCTTTTATAATCTCCATGCTGACATCCCACACATTAGCTACCCCTCCTGACTTTGTATCCGTCGCCACACACCATATGGTTGGTGATAAGTAGGCATGTTCCCGGGGTCCATCCTGCCTCTCTAGCTACACCCCAGGAGAGTGGACCGTGGGCTTTGGAGTCAGACAGATTTAGAGTAAAACCTGGCCCTGCTATTTAGCAAGCTACTAAACTTCTCTGAACCTGAGTTTCTTTATCTGTAAAATGAACATAGTAATACACACCTCAGGATGTTGTGAGGGTTAAGTGAAACAATATGTATATAAGGGCAGTAGTAGAGTGTCTGGCTTTTAGTTAAGTGCTTAGTTTTGGGGTTTTTTTTTTAAGGGATAGGGTCTTACACTGTTGCCCAGGCTGGAGTGCAACGGCGTGATTATAGCTCACTGCAGCCTTCAACTCCTGGGCAAGCTCCACCTCTACCTCTTAAGCAGCTGGGACAACAGGCGCATACCCAGCTAATTTTTTTTCATTTTTGTAGAGACACAGTCTCACTATGTTGTCCAAGCTGGTCTTAAACTCCTGTACTCAAGTGATCTTCCCACCTTGGCCTCCCAAAATGTTGGGATTATAGGCGTGAGCCGCCACACCCAGCCTTAAGTCCTTGGTTTAATGATAATTATTATCATAAGTTCTTTAAGGACCAAGATGACATCATATACTTCCTCTACAAGTTTGGAAGACTGCTGAGCATGAAGCAGGTGTTCATTTGTTGAAATATATTTGGCCCTTTGGGAAATGACATCAATCCCTTCAGACATCTAGAGGAACTCTTTGCTGCTAGTCACAGAAACATCCTTTTTCTGTTGTCCATCTAAATCAAAGAACTTCTTAAACTCTATAAAGAAACAGTATTGAGTGTGTTTATTGAGATGGCACTCAACTTGCTATGGCACTTTAAGATCATTGCCTGCCCAGACACGGTGGCTCACACCTGTAATCCTAGCACTCTGGGAGGCTGAGGCAGGAGAATCACTTGAGGTCAGGAGTTCGGGGACCAGCCTGAGCAAGAGTGAGACCCCATCTCTACTAAAAAAGAAAAAATAGAAAAATTAGCCAGGCATTGTGGTGTGCACCTGTAGTCCCAGCTACTCTGGAAGCTGAGGCTAAAGGATCGCTTGAGCCCAGGAGTTTGAGGTTGCAGTGAGCTATGATGACACCACTGTACTCTACCCGGGGTGACAGATTTGAGACCCTGTCTCAAAAAAAAAAAAAAAAAAAAAAAATCACTGCCCAGCATTTGAAACACTCAGGATCCAGAAAGATAAAACCAGCTACCTCAAACCTCAAACTGCATCTGCATGTTTTGACATGCACTCATTTAACTAAGAACTAAGACTTTTGCATGACATTCCACCTCTGTAACTCAGAACCTTTTGGAAAGTTCTACATGGGAGGACAAAATTCTTGCAGTTGCATCTGCCTCAACTTCAACAAAAACAAAATAAAATGCCCTTTGAGGGTGAGGATTCTACAAGGACAAGAGCAGGGGACTCTGGCAACGCAACAGCTTTGGCCACCTCCCCCCGACCTCCTCACCAGATCCTGCAAAGAAGTGACGTCCTTTCTACTCTCCATGTCAAAGCACAGTTTACGATATTGCCTTTTATTCTAAGCCACTTTAATTTTATGCAGTGTTAGTGATGAATGTTATCACACATTGAACAAAACAAGGCATACCTCCACTCCTCATAAAGTCCTAACCCTCTACAGAGCCAACCTGAAAGAATGAATTCAGCAATTCAGAGTTATTCTAGTAGAACTGCAATGTATTTTTCCCACCAGATGCCGTTCAACTCTAGTTTGGCAAGGTGACTGCTGGCTTCTTGCCACTGCTGAGGAAGCTGACATCAAAATAGTACCAACAACCTTCGCCTCCCCCATGCTGGAACTCTCCTAGCACTATAGCAAAGGACAGGCTTAAACACTTCCGCATTATCTTTAAGGACTGATGTTAAGGCACAGGTTGAATATATAACAGAATCATGCTACCACTGAAAAGGAACACAAAGGGTTGCTGACAATAATTTCTAGGTAAGAACTGTTTATTTCTAGATAGCACAGGCCTAACACACAGTAGACATGCATTACAAATTTGTTTAATGAATAACTAATGCAAATGCAACTGGCCTTTACTGAGTGCTAGGTATATATTAAATTCCTTTGAGGCCAGGTAACGTTATCACACAGCTCCTAAGTGGCAGAGGTAAAACTTAAATTCCAACTCTGCACTGCTTTTTCCACTACATCACAATGGCCCCTACGGAATTGAGTCTGTTTGAGAAGGGCAACAGAGGAGGTCACCATCACCCACCCCTGAATACCTGAGCAACAGGGTACCACACACGGTCCTGAGGTCACAGCCAGGCAGTAAGCGGGTAAGCAATGTGTGCCTACTTTACTTCGAGGAAGGGAATACAAAGCAAAACTATTTTAATCCTGTGCATTTTGTCATGTACAATAAAGCATAGTAAAAGCAAAATGAATTTGTTAAACTTATGGTATACTTTCTCCTTCCCACTTAATACCACTCTCTGTAATTATTTCTGAAAGTACATAATGCATTTCAGGATACAATTTATCTGAGAAGTGAAATATGAAACTACACTGGGCAGCAGCAAACACAACAGAATGTTTCTGGATTCCTACTGAGGCCAATTGTCAGTGCAGCATGCTTGCTTCTCAGCGTGTGGGGAGTCACACATGTTCATTCTCAAACACAAAGAGGAGACTATGCCCCTCTGTCTGGAGACCACTGATGCCTTGCTTGAGGACGTGGAAATACCTGCATGACAAAGGCTTCTAACGGATTTTGCCACCACTAAAAACAATTGAAAATAGAAACTTTTTTGCTTTAAAAAAAAAAAAAGAAAGAAAGAAAGAAAGAAAGACAAAGCAACCATCATCTGCGTTAAACCCTCACTCCAATTTCCTATCCAAAATTTATCCAGGTCACCGAATAAACTAACAGCCGCTGAGGTGTTACAGCCAGAAATAAAAACCGGTTGAAAGGAAACCGCAATGAAGAAAGATGCTAAGCCCATCGTTCCACTGCTTGTATTGCCAGGGCTCGTGGAGCTGAGTAGACCTTCCCCTTTGTGCAAAACATGCAACGAGCAGATTGTTCCTGGAGATTGGAGAAGATGAAGGGCCCTTTGAGGTGCAAATGGCAATGAAACCTTTAATTAAAATCACGTGCTAATATTAAAACAAAATTTTGCCTATCAGATTGGCAAAATATGAAAAGAATGCAAATCCCCAATGTGGCAAGAAAATGTGTGGAAATGGGCTTTCTCATATATTAATAGTATATTGTTGATGGGCGTATAAATTTTTTCAGTATCTGAAAAGCATTTAGAAAGGCAATTATCAAAATAATTTTCCCATTTATAAGGACAAATTTAAACATATATCAAATAGGGAGATTAGCATAATAAACCTCATGTACCCATCACTCGGCTCAATGATTATTAACTCATAGCCAATCTTATTTGAACTAATCTCCCACTCACTTTCTCCCTCACTAGATGATTTTGAAGCAAAACTTAGACATTATACGTTTTCATCTATAAATAGTTCAGTGTATATCTCTAAAAGAAAGTGACTTTTATATTTCATATATTATCATACCTAAAAAGTTAACTATTTTATAATATGATCAAACATCCAAACATCCATTTAGTGTTATCATTTCCCCAATTGTCTCATAAATTTGGTTTGTTCAAATCAGGATCCGCGCAAGGTCCACAGACTGCATCTGACCGATCTGTCCCTGACGTCTCCTTTAGTACATAAGCTCCCCTTCCTCTTCTTTTCCCTTGCGATTTAATTGTGAAAGAAACCAGGCCATTTGTCCTAGAGAGTGTCCCACAGGCTGGGTTTTGCCAATTGCCTTCTTGTGTTCCATTTTGTCTGCCATGCTTTTTATAAGCTGGTAGCTGAATCTAGAGACTCAATCAGATTCCGGTTCAGCTTTTGGGGAGGAATACTTTCACGTGTGGCATAATGCAACAGGAAGTACACGATGCCAGGAGGCACGTAATGAAGGGCTTTCTCTGTTTCAGTGACATTAAGAATGGTCAGAGGGTTAGGTTGCTTCCACTCTGATCTATCTACTACAAAGTTCCTCAACGGCTTTTTCCCGACAGTTTCAGGCTGCTGCTGCTGCTCACTGCCTAGATCCGTATTTCGTTGGGGGATGCGAAACGGTGATATTCTAAATCGATCATTCCTTCTTTATTTATCACTTGGAATGCTTTGATAAAGAAATTTCCCTCATCAAGTAATTGGTTACCTGAGTAGCTTCCAGGAGAAAGGCAGGATTTTGTTCCCTCATTTTCCAGTTTTCAGAATAATGTGGTAGATCCTGGCATGCTCAGAAAGTGAGCAATGAGCTATTTCTTCTAATATCACTATAAACTTATAGACTTTAAATATATTTAAGTACTTCAATCTATTGTAGATATTATCCTTTTTTACAGGTCAAATTATTCCATTTTGGCCCCTTCAGGTTCCGTCTTGAGATCTGCCCATGGGATGACACACCAGAAGCTGTTAAGAGCTCCCTTGCACTGAGCAGACAAGATGCCCCAAGTTCATCCTGTACATTCCCTGCCCTGAGTTAGGCTCAGCCATTTCTCCAAGGAGCCCTGGTTCCTTTCACTGTATTTAAAGACCACATCGGGCACCAGGGGCTGCTCGCTGGTACTGGACTGATCAATGTAACTAAACCTCTTCAGTGGCCAGGACTGGAAAATATGTTTGTTAAGAGAGAATGTATCATAAGTTCATACTGATATTCCAACACACATTTAGGATTCTGGGTTTTTATTTAACATGTTTGACTTTTATATTTGTATCTTTTTTCACTTTTACACAAAAAAAATTCGTTCTTAAATAACTTATAATATGAATACCTTTTGTCTCTACCATTTCTCTTTGGGAAATTTATCCTAAAGACATAATTAATCTTACAGGATATCCATGATAGTGTTTTTTTATAGTAGCAAAAAAAGGGGAAATAACCTACATGTAAAATAGTAGAGAATATAAATAATAGTATATCCTATAATATATGTAAATATAATAAT
>RJWJ010011649.1:25282-43923 GCA_004363605.1 Indri indri | reverse complement strand
GCCAGCAGGGAGGATGAAAGCCCAGCCCAGTCCAGAGGGCAGAGGGCGGGGCCTCACCAGCTTCAGAGCTCAGCCCAGGTCCAGGCAGCAGGAAAAGTAACGGGAGGAAGATGGACTAAATAGACCCTGACTCTCCCTTGCCACCAACTACATGGGCTGGGCTCTCGTGGCCTTGGGAAACTTCTCTGCCATGACACTGGGGACAGGTTACTCAACATACCCCCCATGCCCAGTGCCCACACAGGATGCATGGAGTGACTCTCCTGCCTGGCCCTAGCCAAGCCCAGACCACCAGGCACTGCACATCAACCCACATTCCCAAGGTCAAAGAAGGGGGGCTGGGAGGAGTTAAGTGACAGAAGCAGGAGGGTGAGCCCTGGCACCCCTCCCCTCCCCTGCTGAGTGTGTGGGGTACTCCATGCCTCTCACAGCAGTTCCCCCTCCCTCCTCCTCCCTCAGAAACTGCTAGTGCACACCTCCATCTCTCCTGCTCTACTCTGGAAGAACCACCCTCCATGCCCCGACCTCAGTGTGATTGCCCACCCTGAGAGCAGACGTGGACTGTGGTCTCCATCAGCCCGTGCCCAGGCCTCCACCTGTCTATGTCTGTGTCTCCACACTCCAAACATCTCTGCCAAGCCAAGCGCCCTCCCTCCACTCTTCTACCCCACACCCAGGAGTGCCACCCAGGTGGGTGGGTACTCTGGCCCGGGAAGGAGAAGGTGGCAGAAGGGGTAAGATGACTTGGGCACGTGGCCACCTACCCTAGGTCTATACAGAATCTCACACACGACCCCATATCTCAGTGTCACCTACCCATGCCTGCTCAGGGAGTCTTCCAAATGCGCTGGGGGTTAAGAAATGCAGCTTGCCCTTCCTCTTTCCTGCACTTGCTTCAGGATGGAAAGAGAAAAGTGCTTCCGCTTTGGCTGGCCCCTCAGCCCCTTTCACCCTCTCTCTCTGTGGTCTCAGAAGTCTGCAGTTCTTTCCTTCTTAGTGGCCCACCCCTCTCATTGACTTAAGTCCTCCTTCAACTCACATTCTATCCTGCACCGATGCCCCCACTCCAGGCTCTCACAATCCAGGCGCTCAAGGATCCCTTCTCAACAGGCCATTGTCCCTCCCGGGGCAGGCCAGGGCCACCCCAGATCTCCCATCACAGCAGAGTGGCAGGGGAAGCCTTCTCAGTGTCCCCTCACAGGGCTCTCTGGCATCCTGGCTTTCTACCCCCACCACACACGTGGCTTCAATAGCCTGATCCCATAGAGCTGCAGTCCCCAACCCCCGGGCCACAGACCCCGTACTAGTCTGTGGCCTGTTAGAAACCAGGCCGCACAGGAGGAGGTGAGCAGCAGGTGAGCAGAGCGAAGATTCATCTGTATTTACAGCCGCTCCCCACTGCTCGCATCACCGCCTGAGCTCTGCCTCCTGTCAGATCAGCAGCAGCATTAGGTTCTCATAGGATCGTGAACCCCACTGTAAACTGCGCGTGCGAGGATCTAGGCTGCGCGCTCCTTATGAGAATCTAATGCCTGATGATCTGAGGTGGAGCTGAGGCGGTGATGCTAGCACTGGGGAGCGGCTACAAATACAGATTATCATTAGCAGAGAGGTTTGACTGCACAATAAATTTGATGCACTTGATTCACCCCGAAACCATTCCCCCCTGCCCCCCGCCCCCCACCACGCCATTGTGGAAAAAGTTGTCTTCCATGAAACAGGTGCCAAAAAAGTTGGGGACCACCGCCATAGAGAACTGATCAGTGGGCCCAACCCCCTACTTCCTGACAACCCCCATCCTGCAAGTTGTCTACTGGGAGTTGGGCCCCAGAGACCAGAGTCCACAACCCCCTCAGCCGGTATGAGAGGAGACAGCCAGCAGGGTGAGGATTACTCAAATCCACTGAGTCTCCTCCCACCCAGCTGCCCTGCTGGGGTGGAGGCCAAGCTCATCCATTGACCTGGAACTTGCCAAGACCCGTCAATCCCTGAGTCAGCAAAGGACTAGCCCCTGCCCTCTGCCCAGCCAGTAGACCCCAAAGTTGGGGTCTGCACTGAGTGGTGGGAAAGGAAGGGGGAGGGTGAAAGAAAGCAGGGGGAGGGTGAAAGAAAGCAGGGGGAGGGTGAAAGAAAGCAGGCGGAGGCCAGGTTCCTGGAAGGCGTCTTTAATCAGGATTTGGTAGTACACAAGCTCTCCGGATTGTCTGCATTAACATACAGGGACTTAAGAAGGCACAAGATCCCTCGCACAGCGACGCGTGACGGCGGGGCGCCCCAACCCCTGCCCGTGCGCGGCCGTGTGCGCGTGGGTGCGTGTCCGTGTCCCACCCCCGTGGCGGCGCCGCGCGTGTGCGTATCGGTTTCAAGTGTTGGATTTGTACAGTACTCGCAGCCTAGGGGCGGGGGGCTCAGTGCATGCTTTCCTACCCGGGCCCAGGGCCCCCGACGCGGTCGTGTACACTAAGGAGGACGCACCCCGGAGAGAGAGAAAGACAAAAAAAAAAAAAAAGCGTCCCATCTTCGTGTGTGTGGTTTTGAGTTTTTCGTGCATGCTTACGCTGGCCGGGGTCGGGAAATAGTGCAAGCGTATAATACAGTATTATTGCAGTACAAAAGAAGGGTCAGGAAGGATTTATGAGAGGAGGGAGAGGCTCAGGAATAAACCCGCTGGGACTCACAACCTCCGGGGGCGGGGGCTCTTGCCAACCCCCTTCCCATCCCTCGCCCCCCCATTAGGAAGCGTCTCCAAACGCAGGAAAGGGGATACCTGGGTCGGGTCCCTGGAGGAAGGGGACTCAGCTGGGCCTCGGGGCTGAGTGTCCTCAACCCACCAGTCCCACCTGTCATGGGGCAGGGGCCAGCCCCCTCTCCTCGCTCAATACCGTCAACTCTAAGGGCCTGGAACCCCGCCCCCTCCCGCGCGGAAGCCCCTCCGAGTGGGGGGAGGGGTCGACAGAGCAAGTGCAAAGGAAGCAGATGTTGGTCCCTGAGTTTTATTTTCGGGGGTGGAGGTGCGGGAAGAGCTGGAAGTGGGGGACGTGTGTGGGGACCCCCAGGGCCCACAGTGGTGGAGTGGGATGGGGCAAGGGACGCAGACTGGGGCGTGGGCAAAAAGGGGGTTGTTGGGTGGCTCTGAGAGACCTGGGCTCAAAGCTTTGCTCCCCCTCAACTCTGGGCTCTTTGGCATCCAATTGCAAGGCCAATTACTTGGGGAGGGGGCAGCCCTGTGGGCAGTGAGGTAACAGGAATCAGGGGTGGGGCGACGTGGGCCTTCGAGCCTGGAGAATCAGCCAGCTCCCTCCCCCCACCAGCCCGTCGTCTGCGCCCCAGCCCTGGAAGCACTGAGACGCGAGTCCGCACTGCAGCCCCCGCCCCCGCCCCCGCCCGGGGCCAGGGACCCAGCGGCCGGGAAGGGACAAGCAAACAGAAAGGAGCGCTGAGCGGGGCTGCGGGGCGGGCGGCACCTGGCCCCGCGGGAGCAGCTAGCTTGAAAGACCGGACGAACATTCGTGGTGCGCGGGCCTGGGGGGCGGAGTCGGAGTGGTGGCGGGGTCCCGCTACAGTTAAGATTCCTGCCCCGAAGGGCCGGGGCTGCTGTTTGCTTCCGGAGAGTGGGCGGAGTGTGCGCGCAGCGACGGAGTGAGAGTGTGTGTGAGTGGGTGAGGCCGGTTAGCGGGCGGCCAGGTGGGCCCCACCCCGCACCCCCACAGCCTGTGCGGGAAGGAGGGAAGGTGGTGGGGCTGACGGCGGAACCGAGGGAAAGGGGAGATCTAGCAAGGTTCCCATAGTCCTTTGGGCTTCATTTCCCCTCCTCACCCCTTCTCAACTCTTGAAGGGAGGAGGCGCTCAGGCTCAGGGCCTGGTGGGCCAGAAAGCCCGCTGGGTGGTGTGTGGGGAACCGAGGGGATATTTGAGGGATGTGGCCCTCAGGCTGGGAGCCTCTCCCTTAGGGAGAAGGATGCTTTAAAATTTTCAGAGACTGACTCTATGAGAGGAGGCTGGTTCCTGCCCCTTTGAGTTGGGAGTGTCCCAGATCTAGGTGGAGTTTCGCATAAGTTAGGGTGGGGTGGGGTTCAGACCCTCCACTGAGGTCTACACTTCCATCCCCAGGTCCCAAATCAACCCAAGGACAGCAGAGGATACAGTATTTTCTGCGCCCCAACAGACGGAGGCACCCTCACCCCCAATCAGAGCCACACCCTCCCTAAGCATGGTCCCTCCCCTGACCACCCACATAGATACACTGACTCAGCTCCTTCTGCCCACCCCAGTGGCCTGGCTCCCCAACCACTGCCTGAGCAGACAGCACCACCCCTCCCCAGGAAAGAACCTGGCAGGGCAGAGGAGAAAGGGAGGACCAGCATGGCTCAGAGATGCCACCATCCCCCACCCACTGGGCAGGGCTGTGTCTATATTCCCCAAAACTGGAAATGCAAAGGGAGATTGTTGGGTTCAGGATGTTAGTAGTGGGGATGAGAGTGTTGAATGGTTATTGCTGTGACCCAAGCTGCCTCGAGTGTGTGGGGTGCATATATTAATTATTGAGAATTTAATAGAGCCTTTTTCACTGACCCAGCGTCCTCAGAACACACCCTCTCTCATCGAGAAAATGCTGGTCCTACCAAGAGGACCCCACTCACTACAAAAAAGTCCACTGGCCCACATACACAGTCAGGCACTTATGCACACCACACACATACACATGGCACACACCACACATCCCCACTGGCCGTTAGCTGACTCCCTCCGAGAAGCCCACCTGGTTTGAGTTGCTGGAGAAGAACACTGTCACCCTTTGAGCGCTGCAGCCCTGGACAGAGGGTGGTGTGGAGAGTCCTCAGGCTCACAGAGGTTGCAAAATGAGCTTGGGTCATCTCTTTCCATAAACTAGATTTGTTTGCCTCACACAGTGATTTTTCTTTAAAAAAATTTTTTTTAAATTAGATGCCAACAATTAAAAATTGGGAGATTTCACATAAAAATTAGAAGACAGTGGCAACAATTGGTTGAGCTGAGGACAGTGGGGGTTGGGAGTTCCCCTGTTTACCACGGTCCCCCGCCTGCCAATTCCCAAACACTGGTTGGCTCCTGTTGATGTGTGAGTTGGTGACACTCACTTGAATTCTCCTGGTCAGTGTTCACCGGTGCCAATGTCCACCCTGTCTGTGAGCCTGACCCCTAGGACCGCCCCAGTACCATTGAGGTCAGGTTTTTGAACATGTGCTCTCTCACTGTAACTTTCACTCTGCCCACCTCATCCCCAGAGTTGCTCTGGGATGCTTTGGGGCCACATGGGATTGAGAGGTTGGAGGTCTCTGGAGAGACAGGGTCCAGCCATTTCAACCAACCCCAGTACTCTGGAGTGACTCCCATCTGGGCACTGTCCCATGGCAAGGTGGGAACGGGAAGGGAAGGAAAGTATGGCTCATAGACAACTCCCCTCTTCCTATATAGAGTGAGGACGGACTAACCAGAAAGGATAATAAATAAATCCGTTTAAAACGTTTTTAAAACTCCTATCAAACAAGATCTCAGATTATTCGGCATGGGTTGGTTTCTTATATGTTCTCGTAAATTAAATATTTGGATTAATCCATTAAATGCAGATAATACTGGGATCTACCTCATAAGCTATTACGAGGTTTAAGTGAGTTAATATTGTAAAGTGCTTAGATCACTGCCCGGCAGATGATAAGCACTGTGTGCCAGTGACTATTCAATAAAGTAACAAATAATTGGAAGCCACCACTGTATGCAGGGCGTGACTATCAAGTATGAAAACACCATTTTCAAAGTACAACACAGAGTCCTGTCTCTTTTTGAAGCACAGCCTGGGGAGGCCGGCGGCTTTCCCTCAAGCAGGGTACATTTCTTGAAACATTCTGGCCTCCTTTTGGGAAATCCTTCAGAAAAAAAGTCTGACGACATTGCAGACTCGCAGCATCCCTACCTGGCCTGGGAAGCAGAGACTGGCAACTCAACCCCAAACCATGTGCGGCTCTGCCGAGCTTCACGGGAACTTGATCCAACACGAGTGGTTTGGATGATCTTAGCCACTCCAAAAAGCTAATACTATTATCAAGATTACCTCCTGTTAGCTCAGAGCTTTATGGCTTATAAAACACTCTCCTCCTCCACCACGGAGGATATGCAAAAGGACGTCCTCTAAAGGACAAAATGTTTTGAATCATGGCCTTGCTTTAGAGGACACACCCTCTCCCACAGGTATCAGTTCTGGTGTGGGGGGGAGGGTTGGGAATTCAGCCATCTTCCAAATGCTTAGTAGGACCCCCCACCTCCAGAGGCTTTGGAAACAGTAATATGTGTGGAATGCTAAAATGAGTCTGAAGCTAGTGCCATCATCTTTGATACGTCACAAGGCACTTTGGGATCTTAGGATACCTCAGGGTTCTAGTTACTGAGATGCAGCTGTGCTCAGGGACGGGAATTGGAACCCTCTGGAAGGGAATGCCAGATGACAGAGTGCTTGGTTTTATCTAACCCCAGATAGAAGGGGCCCCGCCACCATTGCTGCTGACTTACAGAGCAGTTGGTGGGCAGACCCCCTTCACTTCACCCCTGCCACTACCTGGGGTGGATGTGAGGAGAGCCAGAGGATGGGCTAGAAAGGAGGGCAGTGCTGGCAGGAGGGGAATGGGGCTGCTGTTCATCCCCACCCCTCACCTTTGTGCTTTATGTTCTCTGTCCCTTCTCAAAGGGTCTCTCCTGACCCCTCCTCTATCTTCTTCCTGGGCAGTTCAGAGCCATCCAAAACAGCCCACAGGGCAACAGAGGTTTGGGTTTGGGGAGGTTCAAAAGTGAGCAGCTGGGATGGGGGTCAGGGTGGGGCGCAAGTATTAGAACCTGGGTCAGCTTTTGTTGGTTTTTGTTGCCAGGTGGAGAAGGTGCTCTTAGCCCAAGCATCCTCAAATAAATAAATAAATAAAATGTTAATAAAGAAAGATTTTGGAGAAAGGGGTGTGGTGGCTACAGAGGAGCTCGTGTGGATGAGCCATACCACAGTGCTGGCTATCCACAAGGACAGTGTGGCTCCGGGCCACTGCCCACCACACTTATGGCACCCCCAGGCTAGGGTAGGGGCCTTGAGGCCTCTACTCTAACCAGAGACATCTGGGGAGTTGACAGGCCATGGAATTGGGAGGTCAGGGGGAGAGAGGGGCACAGAGAAGCTGGGGTGAAAATAGGTACATAGGAAACTACCAAGGACTGCACAAACATCTTTCTGGCTCCCTAACACACATGCACACATATGATTATACACACCCACATACACAGGGCTGGCTGCAGCTCTTTACAACTTCAGTGGGTGCCAGTCACATTGGGGTCCATGTAAATGGCACTTCCTGGAATTGTGCAGTGCACAGCTTGAGCATTCATCCATGTCAGCCCTGCCATATGCACGAATGCTCATGCGTAAGCACACTCACACTCACGAGCGCACATGCATGCACACAAACATACACACATATACAATCTCACTGAAATAAACATTTTACAAATCTTCAGGCCTCTTACCCTCCCCATACAGGCACTGCCCTTTCTGGTACTCCCTTCACTAGTACCTCATTCCCCAGGGGAACAGAGGTGCCGGCTGACATGGGTAGGAATGAAGAAAGGGAACCTTGGGGTCTCTACAGTGACAGATTGGGGCTGAGAAATGGGGGGAAAGGGCGTGCGCAATCTGGCACCTTGACCATCCCCCAGACATCTCCAGATCTTCATCTGACCTGCCCATCCTCTGTTCTGTCCTCACCACCACCCTCCCTGGGGGCTGACTGGCTGGGCTGAGCACCTGCAGGAAGGAGTCATCCTCTGAGAGGGGCAAAGGTAGGGCTGCTCCTGTCTGGGATCTGTCCTGAGACATCTGTGTTGCTGCTGAGCTCACAGTTCTCGCCTCATCTTTAACAACCACCTTCTCTGCCACTGCTTCTAGACTGGGTCTCCTCACTGCTCGGTCCCAGCCTGCTTTGAGGGGCAGGGGCAATCCCAGGCCCCTCTCATCCATCCTCATCTCCTGAGAAGCGGGGTCCAGCAACCAACCCTACCAGTGTCCTGGGGGAGGGGCAGCCTGCTGTGGATGGAGCCCCAGGCCTCCTGGGGTAAGATGTGCGAGAGAGGGACTCTGACCTCTGTGATGATGGCACGCAGGAAAAGCTCACTAGGTCACAGAGCGGCCTACCCCCATCACTGAGCACAGACACACTCCTCCTCCGCATTCTCAACCTGGCTGGCTGGGCCTCCATCCCATACCCAAGGCCTTGCCCCATGCCGATGAGACACACACACACACACACACACACATACACACACCCACCACACTGAGAGGGTCCTGGTCTCCTGCCAGCCCCTAAGGGTGAATCAGACCCAGCCATACCAAGAGATCACAGATTAAAGAGAAAAAAACCCACATCAGACTGTGGCCCAGCAAGCCTCATCTCCCTGACACCTTGGTTTCAACCGGACTCTGGACCCACTGGTGTCTCCAGCCCAGTGCCCCTGTCCTGTGCCTGAAACTGCAACACCAGCCCCACCCCTCCCTGCACCATTTGGCTGGCACCTAGCAAAGGGAGCCGATGGGGGTGGGACGGAGACCCTGGTGGGGGTGGGAGTATTACAGTACCTTGGGCCAACATTCTAGGGGGGCCGTATTGCATGATGGGGTGGGATGGGCTGTGTGAGTGTGTGATTATTGCGTCCTGGGAAGGAACCATGGTCTCTGCCTGCTCCCCACCCCCCCCACCTGCCCCCTCCAGGAGGGGGGGGTGCCCAGCCTAGGTCTTGTGGGTGAACCGGGCCCACACCTGCTGCAGCTGGGACCGCGAGATGCGGAGCACCGAGGGCATGAGTCTGTGGTTGCCGGCGGCGAGGGGCGCGTGGCGCCGGTGGGGCGCCCGCACGGGGCTGCTCTCAGCCGACCGGCTGCGCTGAATGAGGGAACCGGAGGAGCCCGAGGAGCCGCCGCCGCCAGGGTGAGGGTAATGCTCCGTCTCCAGCGTGGAGGAGGAGAACACGGAGGACGCCAGTCGTCGCAGGGGGCTGTACCGCGGGAGGGAGTGCCCCGAGAGTCTGTCCTCCTCCAACTGAAAGAGACCAAGAGAGTGGAGGGAAAAGAGGCATCAGGTACAGACTCGACAGCTCCATCTCGGGGGCCACCCACCGCTCACAGCCCCTGCAGCGCCGGCGTCCCTGCAGGTGGGGGGCTCGGGCGGGCTCAGGCAGGGTGGAGAGGGCGCAGACCGCCCTCCCAGGTCCCGCCTCAGAACCCAGGCTCCAGCCTCCGACATCCTGCCCCTCCTTCTCCTCTCTGGCACTTCTCACACCAGAGTCTCCTTTCAGAGACCTTGGTCACTCACCTCCTCGGGGAAGCCTTCCTGGTGTAGCCCTACCTAGCTCAGGGTTGCTCTGGGCTGGGGAAGCCTCCCTCTCAGGAAGGCAGCTCTGGGACTGTTCCTCGCCATGCGAAGGCACCGTGCGCTGCCTGTCTCCCTAGCTCTATGCCCCTCAGCAGATCTAAGGAACATTCCCTGCACCTTGCACTCCCACCCCCATCACAGGGAGGTGTCAGGGTCTAAGGACAGACCCGAGCCCAGCTATTGAATCCCAACTCCACCGATTCCTACCTGGGTGACCTCAAGCAAGTACTTCACCTCTCTGAGCCTCAGCTTCCTCATCTGTAAAAGGGTCATAGGGGCACCCACCTCAAAGGGTCGCTGTGAGGATTCGATATTATGACAGGCAGAAACCTCAAAACAGTGCCTGCCACAGAGCAAATGCTGGGCTCACGTGAGCCATTTTAGTATTGTTTAAATCACTTTTCAGAATAGAAGAGGGATGGAGGCCTGGTGGGGGCGGGGAACAAATTGAAATAATTTCTCCAAAGTGACTTTTCCCCTGCCCTGTCCAAGGCCCAGGCAAGAGGCAGCCTGAGGAAGGCACTTGGCCAAGCTGAGGCCTCCCTGCCAGCTAGAACTCTTGCCCTTGTGCCCCCGTGCCCTCAGAGGGAAGGGGAAGTGTCCCAGGCCATGGGGGTGGAAATGGTGGAACAGGTGCCCTGGATGTTACCAGACCTCTCCCAGCCTGAACCCTAGCTCTTCCTGGGACTGCGGCCAGTTTAAATAGCTTGTAGTGTGGCAGTGAGGACTGGCTGGGCCAGCTCTAAGGGGCAGAAGGAGGAGGGGCCTGGGACACTCAGCGCCAGCGTCCCTTGCTGATGTCAAATGGGGGCACGGGGGACTGGGCATGGAACCTCCAGCAGAGTGGGGATGAGAGAGAACATTCTAACAGGGTTGTCCTTGCCTCCCCCCCCCCAACTTTCCCTTTCAGCTTCTTTCTGGCCAAGCCTAGCACCCTTCTGAGCTAGTTCCATCTGCACTGAGGGTTGGGGGTCTAAGGCCCACCCAGAGACACCGAGGCACCCACAGTTGCCCAAAGCCCCCTCTCCCAGCGCATGTGGGTGCTTGAGCTTAACATTCCAGCCAGACTCGTCAGCTGCCAGGAGGTTTTTCCTAGTCTGACATTTAATGACAGCGTGTTCCTGCCCCTTCAAGCCAGGTACCACTTGTGGTCCCCCACTTGTCCTCTGCACCTGCAGTCCCCAACCCCTGGGCCACAGACTAGTACCAGTCCGTGACCCGTTAGGAACGAGGCCAAACGGCAGGAGGTGAGTGGCAGACATGAGAGTGAAGGCTCGTCTGTAGTTACAGCTGCTCCCTATCGCTCGCATCACTGCCTGAGCTCCGCCTCCCGTCAGATCAGCAGCAGCATCAGATTCTCAGACGGGCAGAAACCCTGCTGTAAACTGCGCTTGCCAGGGATTGAGGTTGTGCTCCTTATGAGAATCTAACGCCTGATGATCTGAGACGGAGCTGAGGCGGTGATGCTAGCGCTGGGGAGCGGCTGCAAATACAGATTATCATTAGCAGAGAGATCTGACTGCACAATAAATGTAATGCATCCCAAAACCATCCCCCCCCAACCCCCAGTCGGTGGAAATAATTGTCTTCCATGAAACTGGTTCCTGGTGCCAAAAAGGTTGGGGACTGCTGCTCTGCACCCAGCTGAAATATCTCCTCTGTGAGACCACCCCAGCTTCCCCTGCAAGCTCCCAGCTCCTAGCAAATAAGAGTTCCCTGTTACCTCCCTGATGGCCCTTGCCGGTAAACATCCATTCTGGACCTTGGCATCCCCACTGCGCCCCTCACGACTGAGCTCTGAAAGGGCAGGACTGTGCAACCTTATTCATCCTTGTCCTGCCGCCCCTAGCACACTGCCCAGCACGTGGCAGGGAAATGTTTTGGTGGCTGCCAAGCAAATGTCTGTGTACTCAGGGAATGCTGACCTGTGGCGTTATCAGCCAGAGACAAACAGCAAAGGGTGGCAAACAGCCCTCCCCCAAACCACACACTTGCTGGCCTGCTTTCCCGTCACCCTCGTCACCCTCACTTTCCCGGCTGCTTCTAATTTGCACCTTCGATTTCCCAGAAAGCCAGGTGTGTGTACAGAAAACATTTTAAAGTATCAAATCACGCACACCGAAGAACAATAGATGCTTAAAAATTGTGCCTGGTTCCACATTATCTTTGTCCCCGCTCCCCACATGTGCCAGTGACAGAGTTGCAGGTGATCAGATTTTTAATGATTGCTGCTACGAGGAAGTCCACACATCAGACACGGAGCAGACTGAGCTAGGTGTAGAGGGAGTTCCTTGAAGAAAGGTGGTGGGGAGAGGTATGTCCCTGTAGAGACTTCCTGCCTGTCCTGAGCCGTATAATCTAGTCACCCAGGGTTGTAGAGTCCCCACAGACTGTGACTCCAGGGTGCAGCCAGGTCTGGGAGCCCCCACCTAGCCCCAGGCTGGGCTCAGCACTCCCTTCAGGCCAGCCTAAAGACAGAAGGCAAAAATATGCCAGTCCATTTCTCCCTCCGCCCCTGCCCTTGACAAAGGAAGGTCTCTGCTTCACCCTGCTGTCCTGAAATACTTGGCAAAACATGTCACACCATGTACATTCATCCACAGGCACACACAGAGGCCACCGTGCACACTGACACTCCCATAGGCACACCTGCTAACATGGTCCAGCCAAGCAGGTGTGCACGGGCATGTGCATGCGCTCACACGTGTGCACACACAGCACACATGCACACACACATGCATGCTGCAGGTTCTCTCTGACCCTGCACAGACCATCTGCTCTCTCTGGCCTGTGTTTGCTCCTCTGCTAAACACAGGCCTCAGACTGAGTGGCTCAGACCACAGACCCTGGAGCCAGCTGCTGGGTTCAAGTCCCGGCTCTTCCACTTACCAGCTGGTGACCCTGGGCTAGAAACTTCGCTTCTCTGAACCTTGGTTTTTTTACCTTTTAAATACAGATTGCCTATTCATAGCATTGTTGTAAGGAATATACATATAAAAATGGAAGTGCTTAGAACAGTGTCTGGCACGTAGCAACATAAAGTGCCAGTTGTTATTATTATCATTCGAATTATTACTTTTGTTGTTATGATCCTTCCAGCTTTGACACTCTGGGCGTCCATGGTTCCCTGCGCACTTGCAGACCCGCGACGCAGTCTGCACAGACGCAGCGACGTGTGCACCACGTACAGGTGCACATGTACGGACACGTCCACACACCAGTGCACGCGCAGCTGCCCGGCTGACACAGAAATGCGCATGCACAGTCGCAGAGTCCTAACCAACCTCCGTTCTGTGCACTGTGGGGAAATCGAGGCCCACAAACACCTCACCCCCACAGACACACTCAGTTCATCTCTCGCAGAGACAGGCAGTGCCCATCCCCGTCATGAGCAGACCAGAGCTCGAGACTGACTGACTGCACAACAGGCCTGTGCCCTCAAATGAGAAAAAACTCAGAGACAAACCTCAGGAGAACCTCAGCTCTCTCACTCTGGGACCCGGAAGGGGCCGTGCCCCACCCACAGTCACCAGGAAGGGACCGGCAGAGCCAGGTCCAGAACCTAGGCTCCTGACTTCAATTCTGGGCTTTCTCTTGACACCACCCCACCCCCACTGTCTGTTGCCCTCCCCAGACTCTGTACTTCCTGCAGGACAACCCGTCCGTGCGTGTCATCCTCGATGCCTCTGCACCTGGCACGGAGTGGTGCTCAGTGAGCATGGAGGAATGAATGAGCGGGGAGCAAGGAGCCCCGGACAGATCTTGCTCCTTCTCCTGCTTACTGGTGCTGGTCATGGTGGGAACAATGACCAGGTCACAACACAGTCATGCCAGCCCACATGGCTGCCAGCTCTGCCAGGGCACAGCCTCCAACCTCAGGCCAGCTGGGACCTCTCTGTGTGGGGACTCACTGTCTCCACTTTTTGAGCCCTCAATTCCCAGAGTCCAGGGCAAGGCCAGGACATATACTGCCCAGGACCATGGCTCAGAGGTCCTCTGTTCTTTCCAGAAGAGATAGGGATGGAGCGTGAATACACCCCTGCCAAGAGCTGCCCTTCCTAGGGCACCCAGGTGATCCCAGGCCAGTCCTCCCAGTCTGAGCAAGGAGCAGAACTGGCCCTTGGCCCCGCACCTGGGCGCTTCCCAGAGCCACCTGGGGTGCAAGCCCCCGACGTGGGGCCATCGAGTGGAACGCGGCACAGACCCTGAGCCCCTTCCAGCATCATCCCTACCCCTCTTTGGGATCATGGACCCCTTTGAGCACACAGGCAAGAGTTAGCATCCACTGCCCAGGTCAGAGATCAGCCTCCGCCTCACACAGAGAAGCCTGGCCAGTGGTCTCTGCCACCCTGTCCTTGTGAGAAGAAAATAACCAAAATGCCATGAGACATGCTTCAGACCCTTAGCTCAGCATTTGGGATTCAGCCACCATCTGGCCCCTTGCTGCCCTTCCAGCTGTGTCCTCCAGTCCTCCCATAGGAGGAGGTGCCATTGCAGCCAGCCTGGGAGGGCCCCCAAAATGCCCATCCCTGTGCCCAACCTGGAGTCCTCCTGCCCTGGCTCCACTTCTCCCATCGCATCCATCCTGGAGCTCAGAGCTCGCCTCCTTCCTGGAGCCTGCCCTGACCATGGGAGCTGCCTCCTGCCCCTCCCTGCTGCCCTGTAGCCGCTTCTGCCCTGATTTCCCTGCCCCTTCCCTGGCGCTCCTCCCACCTCCTGGCTCTGACCTCTCCCCTCAGTCATTCTTAGGGGCTCCTTTTCCTCCCATTCTCCCCAGATGCGAGCACTTCCCAGCTTCTGCTGTCACCCTTGGGTCTCCCCACCCTGCAGGATGCTCTTGGATGACAGCACCCTCTCCCATGGTTTCCAAAACCCCAAAAATCTGTATTTCCAGGGGGCTCTCTCCTGAGCCTCAGATGCCTCCCTGTGGAAATCCCTCAGATACTATGAGGTCATTGCATTTAAATCTGAATCCATGCTCCCTTCAAAACCACTCAAGGACAGCATTGCCACCCACCCAGAGCCCTGGGCATCAGCTCAGACGCCCTGCACCCCAGCTCCTTCACAGCCCTCTTGGCTTCCCCCAACACCTCTTGGCTCTGTCCACTTTGCCCCGTGTCCACAGCGCCCCCCTCTGGTCCAAGCCGCCAGGACCCTCTCCTGCTGCCACCTGCAGTGTGGCCTTCCTGCTTCTAGTTTTGTGCCCCTTCAATCCATTTTACACACCGAAGCCCAAGGATCATCCACCAGTAGCACGTGTATAATCATGTTGCATCCCTGTTAAAGCCTTCAGAATCAAGATCCAACCCCTCGGCTTAGCCCCCAGGCCCTTGCTCCATGATGGGGCCCAGGACTTACTTGCAGCCTCATCTGCTGTGGTGTGCAAGCAGCGCAGCGCTTTCTGATCACCCACTGCAGGCCTTCGCACATGCTGTCCCCTGGCTAGGAGGCCTTTCTCCACTTTGTCACCTGGCTGCACTGCTCATAGCACAAGACTCAACTCAGAACTTAGAGAGAACTTCCCCTGAGAAGCCTTGCCTGCCCCTCAAGCATGGTTTCGTTCCCTTGAACCTGCCTACCGCCATCACAGCCCTGCAACTTTGGGTTACTGGTTGGCAGCACCCGCACACGTGGAGCACTCCAGGCCTACATGCCAGGACTCTGGGCATCTGGAGATGGGGAGTGGGGTGCGAGCCCAACCTTACCTGTCTCTGTGGGCCCGTAGGATCCGACTCTCTCCGTCGAGGGCGGGGTCCCGAGTGCAGGGGTGAGTGGGAAGGGCTGCCTGGCGTGGGGGGTTGTGACGTCTCTGAACGGCCATCGGCCTGGCTCAGCTGGGGTGGCGGGAGCTGGGGTGGCATCAGCCGCATGTCCTCCTCAGCCAGCGTCTGCATGCTGCGTCCCCGGGGCCGGACGGTGGGCTCTGTCCCTGGCCGTCGCCGCTCCTCGCCCTCCTCGGGCAGCGGCCGCAGCTCCTCTGGCTCCTCGTCCGTGGTGCCCGATGTGCTGGGCTCAGCCCCCGGAGGGAAATCCTTGAGCTCGGTCTCCTTGTCAATGATGACCCACTCCTTGCTGTCGAAGTCCTCCTCCTCAGCCAGCGGCACCGAGCGGAAGGCATTGCTCAGGGCCTCCTGCTCCACAGAGGCTGACACGTCCATGCGGCCGCTGGCCTGCCGGTCGGCGTGGCCTGTGTCCACTGACAGCATCTGGGCTGGCTGTGAGGAGCAGGCCTGGCGCGAAGGCGAGCCGGGCAGATCCATCCGTGACCTGCAAAACCACCCCATGTGGGGCTCAGTGCCCAGCCCCTCTGGACCCCCCCTGGACCCCCAAGCAGGTGGCAGGGTGGAACCTGACTCCTGAAACCTCGTGACCACGGTACCCCTACCCCCTGGGCCAGGCTGGTCACCTCCTAGGTTGTCACCTGCCAACTTCACTTCCTGTAAAGACTTAATGAGGTCATTCATTCATTCATTCAGCAAATGGTTTTGAATGCTTACTGTGTTCCAGGAGTACATGCAAGCAGAAAATACATTCTCGTCTATGGCCATACCACCCTGAACACGCCCGATCTCAGCTGATCTCTTGAGCTAAGCAGGGTTGGGCCTGGTTAGTACTTGGACGGGAGAAAATAAAATCTGGTTTGTGTGCCAAGGAACACACTCCCCTGGGCCACCCCAGGGAATCTACTCTTCCTAAAGCCAACTTCGTTCTTGCTAGTCCAGGGCTCACACCCATCAGTGGCTCCCTCCTGCTGCATCCAGGGCAAACACAGCCAGCCGGCCCTTGACTTTACAGATGGCTTTTCCAGCCTCTTCTACTACCGCCCTCCAGGCCTGGCTGGCTGGTGTCACCACCTCTAAGATGGGCCTTGTTAGCCCCAGCTTAACAAATTCCAGTCACTCCCCAGCCCCAAGAACAAAGTCCACATTCCTTAGTTTGGCACTCAAGGCCCTCACAGCCTGACTAAGGCTCAGTTTCCCCTTCCCCTAGCCAGATCCATCTCAGATTCCCTCCACGGGGCCTGCCCTTCCCACAAGCTGTCCCCCCACCTGGCCTCTCCCCATAGGACCTCTCCCCACACACAGCCTGTCCTCACACCCTTCACTGTCTGACCCAGGTTGGATGTCACCTCCCCCAGCCTTTCCTAGCCTGCCAGGAGGATTAGTTTGCCCTCACAGAGCACTGTGTCTCCCTCTCATCACAGAGTGGACCTCACATCTATTTACGTATCTGTCTCCCCAAGAGACTGTGAGCTCTGCCAGACAGGGACTGGGTTTCATGTGACTTTTTACCTCAGGGGCAGTGATTCTGCCTTGGGACATCTCTTTTTGCCATTATCTTTTTTTTTTTTTTGGAGACAGAGTCTCACTCCGTTGCCCTGAGTGCCGTGGCGTCAGCCTAGTTCACAGCAACCTCAAACTCCTGAGCTCAAGCGATCCTCCTGCCTCAGCCTCCCAAGTATTTGGGCCTACAGGCATGTGTTCCCATGCCCAACTAATTTTTCTATTTTTAATAGAGATGGGGTCTCAGTCTTGCTCAGGCTGGTCTCGAACTCCTGAGCCCAAGCGATCCTCCGGCCCCGGCCTCCCAAGTGCTAGGATTATAGGCATGAGCCACTGCGCCCGGCCTCTTTTTGCCATTATCTTAAACTGTGAATCTCACAGGACTTCCAGAGCTTCTCCACTTGGGGTGATACGCCAAGGTGAGGGCATCTCTAGTTGTACAACAGTGTGTGTGGTCGGGTTGGGGGAGGATGCTGCACAAGGAATAATAGTCCTCTCCCAAATGCCAGGTTACCCCACTGAGAACCACCAGCGGGGGCTAACTCATTTGGGGTTTGTGAGCTTCCTCACATTCAGGCCTGTTGCGGGGGGCTGACTTTACTCCCCCCCAGCACTGAGCCTGTGGCTCGATGGCTCTTCTACTCCAGAGGAAGGGGGGCAGATCAGAACCACCTGCGGGCCTGTCTCAAAATACTGCTGCCATGGCCTACATGGGACCCGCCAAAGCCACTCTACACAATATTTTTATTGATTTGTTAATAAGGCTTAAAGTAGAACACCCCTGAGAGAGGCCACCTAGGGCCTTATATTTATACTCCTGTGTAAAGGGCTGATACCATTTTCTCTCCTGAGAGCAGTTTGTTTCACAAACCTAGAGAGAGGGTGCCAAAGGAAGTGCAGGGCTCAATCACATGTGTGTGGGGGGGTGCAGGTGTGGGGGGTGTGGGGCAGGGGGCAGGACTGAAGACAAGGGGGAGGGAAGTGGGAAATCCAAATACAAACTGCTTCATACCGGCTTCTGCTCCCGAGGGTTCTAGAGCCCATCCGAACCCTCTGCCATCTATGAGATCCTGAACCTTCTGTTCCGGAAAATCTCCCCTCAGCCCTCCCCTCCTTTCCCCACCAATCCTGAAATTAGGGTTCACTATGAGCCAATCCAAATTGCTTATCGCTCCCTAAAAGCAGGTAGCTTTTCAGGACCATCTTGTTCAGAGCATTTCCCAGCTCTCTTCTCCGCTCATATCCCCTCTAAACCGCCCCTCCTCAGTCCTCCGTTTCCAGAACCCTCCATGCTGAGGGACTCCAGCCTACCACGGATGAAAATGTGGTCTTCAGTGCCAGGCAGGCCAACCTGTGTGGGTGTGTGAGGACTGTCGCACCCTCATGAAGGGCCCGCATCCCCTTCTGGGGCATCTCTACACCCCAACGTGGCACTGCGCCCCATCCCGGAGGTGGAGTACAGTTTGGGGCAGAATCCAGAGGAGGCGCCATGGCTGAGGTAGGTCGTGAGGAGACACACTGCACAGCTGCCAGAAAGGAGTCCCCCTCCACCCAGACTGGGTCTCGGGGAGAGATCCTTTTCCTGGTGCAGAGAAGGCCCCAGGCCTGCTGTGGAGTGAAGCCCCACTGAGAGGCCAAGGGAAGTGGAAACATCTCTCAGGAGCTTCTCACACCTGGTGTTGCCCCCCACCCCCAACGTCAACTGACCACACTGCCGTCTCCCCTCTTCCCCTCCTAAGACTCCCCCAGGCTCTAAACTCCCCAACGCTCCCTGTCACCAGGCAGGTTCCCGCTGTCCCGCCCCACTCTGACTTCAGGTCCCTCAGCCCTGACCCCCAAAACTTGGCTGTCCTGTCCTCCGGCAGTTCCCCGGCCCCCTCCCCCAAGGCTGAAGGGAGCCTACTGCGGCCGGCTGCTCTTGAAG
>RJWJ010011649.1:0-25182 GCA_004363605.1 Indri indri | reverse complement strand
GACTTTTCCTTCAGACCAGGCATGCGAGGGCGGAGGGACCTCGGCCCAGCCCAGACCCACCTCCTCTCGTGCAGCTCCACGCGCCCGTCTGCCGTGGACAGCCGCTCTGACTCGGGGCTGTTGACCCTCCGGTACCGCAGAGAGCGGACTGGGGTGGTGGGGGATTCTGGGGGGGCACGCACTGGGGAGCTGGGGACCCCCACACCTCGGCTCTGCTCCTCCTCCACACAGGGGGTCTGCAGGAGAGGGGAGTGCCGTGAGCCGGGGCTGGCAAGGCGGCAGGGCCAGAGGCTGTGTCGGGTGAAGGAGGGGGAGGGCGCAAGGATCCTGAGAGGCAGCAAGGCCAGGGCGGTGGAGGGGACCCGGAAATGGAGGCAGCGCGAGTGGGCAGACAGCTGGGGAGAGGGCACTTGGGGGGAACAGGGTGGGGGCCCGAGGGCTGGGAATGGGGGTCGGGAGAAGGCCACCAGGGCCCTTCTCCCTGGCTGCAGTTACTTTGCCGATGTTGATCCGGAGTTTGTTTCGGTTGACATCCGTTTCCTCCCAGACTTCAGCCTCAGGACCCCCGGGGTGGGGGACGAGGTGGGGGCTGGGGCCCAGCCCCTCAGAGGGCCTCCCAGGCAGAATTGGGGGTGCGTTCTCCTGGTCACTCAGGTGCTCGCCCTGCAGCACATCCTCGGTGTTCTCCCGGAGCAGGTCCCCAGGCACGGGCGTCACGTTGACCACCCTGAAGAGGACAGGAGGGAGGCATGGGTAAGGCTGGTGGGCGGGTGCCCTCTCCTTCCACGGCCCCTTCTTACCAGCACAGGCCCTGCAGACCACCTGCGAGAGTGGGCACAGAGGAGGCCCTGGCAGGGCGGGCATGTCCCCTGCGCCCCTCACCATCCACAAGGCCTCTGAGACCAGACCACCCTCAAGTTGGCAGGGCCCCCACCTGTCTCCATGTACTTAGGAACCCTGCTGTTGTGCAAGGCCTTGCCAGATTCCCACTGGCATTCACTGCCTGGCTTCCTTCAGACCCAGCAACGGGTCTAAAAAGAAGAATCACTTTGGAGTTCCTTGAGCAATGTCTACAGAGCTGGGCACCATGAGGTGCTGCCAAGTCCTGTTAATCTCCTTCCTGAAGGCGTCCCCTGCAGCCCCTGCCCATTGCTCCCCTTGGCTTCTTTCTGGGGCTGGGCGGGAGCCCCTTCTCACTCCAGCACCCGCTGAGGCCAGCTCTGTCTTTGTGCCTGTCACTTGGTTCTGAAATTGCTAACCCATCTATTGCAGATGTCCCAGACTTGGCTGAGAGCACTTTGAGGGCGGGGGCTATAACTTTTGTCTCTGAGCCCCCACAGTGTCTAGGCGTATGGCCTCAAGACATGTTCATTAAATTAATGTGAATGATAGGAAAGAAACTGTGGGGTTCAGATAATTTCCCTGGGCAGCAGCGAACCCACCAAGGTCAAAAACTCCAAATGAGAACGCCCACTCTGTGCTCAGATTGAGGGTGGAGATGTTTCGGAACTCTGCTGTTGAGCACCAAGAAGAGGAGAGACAGCCAAGGGTGTCCAGGTAGGGAGAGGAGGAGAGGGGTGGCTTCTCCGTAACCCCGGCTCGAGGCAGGGGTCAGCTGCTGCCCCACCCCACCCTGGCCCCTCCGGAGACTCACCCGAACATGGCTGCCGTCTGCCGGGTGTTCTGCTGGGGCGGGGTGGAGGTGCTCGTGGACAGAAGGGCATCAGTGCCTGCTTTCTCCCAGTCAAAGGCCTCATTCTCTGCGATGCCCCGCTCCTTCATGCTGTTCTCAAACACCGACATGATCAACTGCAGGGGATGGGGGTGGCCGGAGGACAGAGAGGTGACCCCGGGGCTAGCCAGGAGGAAGGGGCAGTTGCCGGGATTATAGGGGAAAGAGAGGGGCCTTCCAGGACAGGAATGGGCCTGGGGGGACATTGGAAGGAGAACGGCACATTGATTTTAAATGAAAACATGCACATGGTATGCAAATTAGCATGCAAATTATCATCTTGGATTAAGCCCCACTGGCGGGACAAACCCTCTGAGATCCATCCCCCGATTACCATCTCCAGCCTCCTCTGCCATTTCCACACATCGGCAGCCCTGAACCACTAGGAGTTTCCCAGCCCTCCATGTGGGGCCCTGCCTCTGCACAGACTGCTTCCTCTGTGGGGGCCTCCCCACCAGCTTCCCTTCTATTCGCTCATCACAGGGCAAGTGCTGGGTTCGAGCTGCTCACTTGCCTATCGGCCTACTCTACATCCCTAGCAGCCAGCACAGGGCTCAGCTCAGGTGGTGCTTGCAGCTGTGTGGTCTGGGGACTGGGGACACCTCCGCCAGCAACTGAGGCTCTGGGTTCAGAAGATGGCAGGCAGCTATAGACACTCTAAGACCCCCAGACCGTTCCACTTCTGGCTTGGCTCTCTCCAGAACTCAGGGAAGGTTCTCTCTGCTGACAGGACCCACTCGATTGAGTGCCTACTGTGTGCCTGACACTGTCTGTGCTCCCCACGGTGTGCAGCCTCGTGCCTGGCACGTGCGGATCCCTGGCAGAACACTGCCGATGTTCCTCCCGCTCTCCGATCAGGGTCAGCGTGTCCCATGGGTGTGGGGATGGGGGCTCAGAAAGAGCACTGACTTGGAAGGAGTCAGATGTACCTGAGCCCTGCTCCTAACCATGATGTCAGTTCTCAGTTTCCACATCTATAAAATGGGAACAATCATCCCACTTGGCCTCCTGCAGCTTTGGTGTAAAGTACTTGAAAGCACTTGGCTTCATTAATTAGGTGCTGGAATAACAATATAAGGCATACCCGTTCTCATCAGAGGCTTATTTTGAAGCTTAAGTGAGTTAATGCGTAGAAAGCACTGAGAACAGGGTAGGCTCTTGATAAACCTTAGCTGTGACTACTGCCCACAAGAGCACACAGCAGCCTGGTGCAGCTGGGAGACTGGGGCAAGTCAGCAGGGGCACGGCACCTTGGCACCTCAGCAGGGGCAGGTGCTGCAGGAGGACAGTCACCCACAGAGGGGCGTCCATGCGTGTGGGGGCAGGGCGGCAGGCCCCCACCTGGTAATCGGGCTTGGTGAAGTAGTCGAGGCTGGCGATGTGGTCCAGGAAGAGATGGAACTCCGAGGGCATGTGCTTCAGCAGCATCCGGTGCTCATACTTCTCCTTGATCATCCCTACCTGCTCCTGGAGGCAAGAGGGCGGGGCAGATGGAGCCACAGCTGCCCCCACGCCCCCGCTGCCCCCTCGGACCCAGCTGCGTGGGCTCACCTTGTCCTTGATCTTCCTCCAGGGCAACTGGCCCACTGCAAACTCCACCAGCATGTAGAAGAGGGACCACAGGTCATCGTGGCGGCCCATCTCCTGAGGGGGTGGTGGTGAGGGAGTCACCTGCGGCTCTCAGGTCCTTCCCTAGGAATGGGCAGCTGACCCTTCTCTGAGGGGCACCTGTCGGGGAGGCCTGACACCCAGGCCCCTATGGACAGAGCTGGGGTCTCCCTGAGGCCACAGTCTATCCCCGACCCTCCAATACACACAGAATCCCACAGTCAAAACTTCTTTCTCTGCTTCTCGCCCCACAGTGATTTGCAGTGGGAACAGAGAGAATGTGGTCCCAGGAAAAAAGGAAGAAGGTGAATCCAAAGAGGCCGACAGTGGGGCCGTCTTCCAACCTAGGGTCTCATTCTTCTGTCCCCTGCTGACGTCGGCTGCCCCCTCCCCAGGGGCACACTCCACCCCAACCTTGTCTGTTCCGCCCCCACGGCCCTCAGTCCAGGCTTTGCCACTCACCCGGTTCTTGTGGGCATTGACCGAGGCATAGCGAACGGTCCCTCGAAACCCGGCCACATTCCGAGGCTGCAGAGGACAGACCGCCACAAAGAACCTCACCCATTACCCCCTGACCTCGGCCACATCTCAACCCACTACCCAGCCCAAATCTGCCTGCCCTAACCCCAGCCAGCTGCCCTGGTTGGGAGTAAGCCTGACACAGCACCCCTGGGATCTCCTCTCTGAGCCCAGGTCCTAACATGCCCCCTGATGCTGCTCACGCCCGGAGTGGGCAGAGGGATCACAAGGTGTGACAGTGGCATCCACCAAGAGCCCAGGCTAAGGGAGAGAGGGGACAGGCTGAGTGTGGACCCCAGAGTTGGATGGCACTGATACTAAACACAAGGCCAGGCCAGCTTAGGTAGCTGCAAGAAAAGTTGGTGAAGGGTCCCCAAATCAGGGAGTAGGGGAGTAAGTCCTCCACGGTCCTCCTGGCCCCAGGCAAGGAAGCCCAGGTCTCCCATGTGTGGCAGTACTCACAGGCCGAACGTCCCCCGTGGTGTTGGTGTACTGCCGGGCCAGCCCGAAGTCCAGCATGTAGCACTTTCTGTAGGTGGAGGGCAGCCTGCCCATGGCAAAGTTTGACTAGGAGGAGACAGCAGCTGTGAGCCCTGGGGGCTCCAACCCCACCCAGCCCACTTCAAGGGCCACCAAGGAACAGCTCTGCAGCAGGTGAAGGACCCTCAGCCCCACACACTCACACACAAGGAAACCATCAGCAATCACATGTGTGTGGCAGGTCACATCCAAGGGACAGGTGTGATTACCCTCATTTCAGAGATAAGGAATTCGAAGGTCAAAGAGCTCAGGGAGCTTCTTTGAGATCACAAAGCAAGTGATGACTCAGCCAGGGTTTGAACCCAGGCCTGTCTAAATGGTTCTAAATCCTTGGAACTCCCAGCAGGACAGGGACACTTGGTGTAACAGGCCTGCTCTAAGGCAGCAGACCTGCACTTCACTTGCTGTGTGACCTTGGGCCACTCAACTAACCTTTCTGGGCCTCAGTATTCATCCCTCTAAATGGGAGGTGTTTTTCCAGCACCAAGATCCAAGACACCACAAAATCAGCTACTTGGAATTCCTTAGCAAGCCCCAGCCCCTAAATCCCCGTCCCCCAATCCCTCCATCCCTTACTAGGTTCAAGGACTCTTCAGGGTGAGGCAAAGGATGAGGAAGAGAAGAGAACAGAGGAGAGGGCAGGGTGTTTGTTCTGGGAGGCAGGGAGAGGGGAGATGGGGCTGGGTGCACAGCAGGAAGTGTTCAGGTGGAAGAGGCTGTCTTGTCCTGAGCACTGTTGTGGAGAAGAAACGGGGGCCCAGGGAGGCAGAGGAGGAGGGGATGTGCTCTGGAGGAGGGGAGAGAGGGGTGGGGCAGGGAGGGCAGCGCTCACCGGCTTGATGTCGCGGTGTAGGAAGCCCACAGAGTGGATGGCCTCGATGGACTCCAGGATCTGCTTGCCCAGCCGCAGCGTGGTGCTCAGCGTGAAGGTGCCTCGCGGCTGGCTGCGGCGCAGGTCAGCCAGGTTGCGGCCCTGGGGTGGGGGGTGGGGTCGCAGACCTGCCTCAGCTGCCCTCCCAGCCACCACCACTGTGACACTCTGGCCAGCCTCACCCCCCAAAGGGCTGTGCCCACTCCCCACTCCCCGCTCCCAGGGCTGGAGTCTCCCCTCCCTGCTCCCCACCTTGGAGCGGCAGCCCCAGCTCTTGGTGAGGGGAGGGAGGATGGGCCGGCCCGGGCTCACCTGCAGCTGCATCACTACATAGTTAAACTTCTCGTTCCTGCCACAGCCGATGAACCTGCACACGTGGTCCTTCCCTGGAGGGCACAGACATGGGTCTCCCAAGTCCTACTCTTTCTTCCTCACTTCTGGCCCTAAGGTGGGCTCCTGGTGCACCCTTGATTCCTGGTTCCCCCAGAGCTGGCTGCACGGTGCCTCTCCCATCACTTCCCTGATCTGAGCCTCATCATCTCTCCCAGACTCTGGCCCCACTACCTCCCTCACGCCAGGGACCCCTCTGGCCTCTGCTGTAACAACCCAGCCTCTTGCCCCCGCACTCTCGTAGACTCTGGCTCCATCACCCCTTCCCTCCACACTATTAATACATCTCCTCCTCACGCCCAGCTCCATCATCTCTTCCCTCCCATCCCCCTGCCCTAGGCCCGCACCTTGCAGCTTTTTGAGCACAGCCACCTCCATCTTGAGGACCTGCTTGGGCTGCTGGGCTGACTCCACCTTGAGGGCCACATTCTCCCTGGTCAGCAGGTCCATGGCCTCATAGATCTCACCAAAGCCCCCGCCTCCGATCTTTTTCAGCTATGGAGATGGGGGATAGGGGATGCTCAGAGATTGGGCTGAACAGCTCCTGGTCCTACCCCCTGCTGGGTTGCATCCTTCATTGGTGGGGGCAGGAGGGTATCCCTGAAAGGGAAGACCCCATGTCTCCCTCGCCCCACCCCATCAGTGACCCTACCTCCTCTCCTAGTGCCCAGAGGCAGACAGCTCAGGCCATGGGTATACAACCATCCACACACACACACACACACACACACACGCACACACACGCACACAGGGCCAGATGTCAGAGTGGGTAGTAGGAAAGGGTAAGAGACCTGTGACTCCATACAGACATGGAGACAAGCCTATGTAGGATGCTGTCTTGGATCTTTTCTTCTCTAGAAGGTCAACAGATATCATCCTCCCCCATCCCCTACCTGGACTGAGCAACCCCCTTGCCAGAAGGAAAACCAACTCCAGGACCTCCCAGCCTCAGGGTGGATCAATCCCCCAGGGAAGCCAGCACTTCTTAGGTTGGCAGTCTCCTGAAAGGTGTCACCAGAGGGAGAGAGTATTTGGGGGAGGGGACTGAGCAAAGGGTGTTCACGGCCCACGTTCACTGCTGAAGCTCACATCACTCCCTGCGTGCCCGGTCAGATGCCCAAACCAGGGTGAGCCTCCTCTCCAGGCAGGGGGCACTGCGAGGGCATGGTGGGAATGGGGCTTTGGAGAAGACTGGAGCGGAGATCTGACCCTCAGCTCTCTTCCTCCTGCCTCCCAGCGCAGGCAGTGACAATGGCAGAGAGGAGAGCTGTGATGGAGGCAGGCAAGCTGAGTTCAGGGGAGGGATTAAAAATCACTCAGAAGTCAGAGGTCCAGGGGTCTTGGAGGTTGAAAGCACCACTGGCAGAGATGGGGGAGCAGGGAGAAGGTGCTGAGTTCCAAGTAGGGATTCGTTTGGTCTCAGAAAGATGTACAGCTTGATTCTCTCCCCGCCAGGGGGCCCACCCTCACGGTGGCCTGACCTCTCTGAGCAGCTTCCTGGGCCCTCGCTGTTGGCTTGTGTTTCACCAGCTGCAGCTGGGCTCTGATCAGCCCGTAAACGCCTGACTCTAGGCCTCCTGCATCTCCCAGCCTGTCCCTTAGCATCTGTTCAGCACAGGAATGCCTGATGATTGTTTAATGGTGGTTGACATCGGGAATGGAGGGAGGAAGAGGATAGGGCAGAGATGGAGGACTGGGAGTTCCCAACGGGTTACAATTGAAATCACTCCTGGCAGAGAGGAGGATGAAGGGAAGATTTAGAAGAGAAGTGGATGGCTTGGGGGCTAGGGGAGGAACTTCAATGTTCTTGTGCCCAGGAAGGAGACAGGGAAAGAGGAAGGAGGAAGAACAGTGAGAAAACAGAGGGTGCTTTTGTACTCCAGATGAAAGTTAAAGTCAGGCTCTGGAAGAATTTCAGAAGCGAGAAGGGACAGACTCGGACTCCAGGGAAACAACGGCATGTCTTCCTCTGTGGAACTTCAAACTCAGGGGAGATGCTAGTATCTTCTAGATTCCTTTGTGGTTTGCTTGTGTGAGTACAGAGGAAAGGGCGAGGGGGAGGGAACAACAACTGCATCTCACGTTCACAGATGTCATCTCAGTTAATCCCCAAAGACTCCTGGCAACACAGGTGAAGAAGGTCACATGACTCCCCATTTTGTACAGAAGGAAAACTGAGGCACGGGGAGTGTAGTACCTTGCCCCATGTCTAATAGCCAGTAAATAGCAAAGCCAGGTTTCATTCAGACCCAGGCAATCTGATGCGGAACCCACACTGAGGCGCGATCCACGACGTTGCAGAACTATGGACCCCATCGGCATTAGGCGTGTGAGGGCTGAGATTCAAGCCCAGATCTGCCAGGCTCCAGAGTCCTTGCTGGAGATAAGTAAGGAAGGCTCGGGGCAGTCAAGACAGTTACGACACCTACTGCCCAATTTCCCAGGGTGCCCAAGGGCATTTCTCTACCACCTTTATTTCCAAACAGAGCCTACTTCTCCTTCTTTAGTCCGCTCCTTACTTACCCACCCCCTACCCATTACAGAACCTTCCTAGGGCAGGAGCTGGGCATCTGCACCCTCTTAACAAATATCCCTCCTCCCTGTGCCCTATAGCTAGGGCTGACTTATCTATTTGGCACAGTGACTAGGCCCCTGATACTTTTAGGGATTTGTGAAAATGTTTTAATTTCTATTAAAATCAGAAGGGAAAAAATGGGCTTCTAGGTCAAAGAGAAAAATCTAATATATAATATTAATATATTCCTCTTTTTACCAATGTAGTCATAAAATACAATTTTTAGTACTTTATTCTGGAGGAGGGGGCCCGGGAAAGTCACAGTGTGGCCCTGCCCACAGCCCAGCCCAGGAATATTCTCTCAAGCTACCTTTGCCAAACCCTATTCCTCCCTGCCTCCTAAATTGTTCCCAACCCTGCAGAAAGACCTTCCCTAAACTAGAGGATAAACATAACACAATAGGACCAGAATTAGTCCTTGAGAGGAAGGAGGCCTGGTTTCTTGGCCCAGCTCTGGGTGCCCTGGGCCACTCCTTCTCCTCTGTAAAATGAAGAAAGGTGGGGCTACCTTTGGTCCCAATGACTCCTTCAGCTCTATGGTCCTGATTCTTGGATGGGCTGATTCTTGTCAGACAGACCTGGTCCCACCTACTAGTCATAGAATCTTGGCGAATTAGCTAATCTCTGTGCCTCAGTTTCTACACCTGTGAAATTGGGGTAATAACAGTTTCTACTCCACAGGTTGTTGAGATAATGCACATAAGGCATTTTGCACAGTGCCTGATGACAGACTCAAATGCTCAAAACAAATGCTAAGTTTTTATTATTGCTTTTGTTTGCTATTCTGATTCTGTGAAGCACCCTTCTAAAAGAATAAAATGTTATTTTTAAATACTCCAGCTAGTACCACTGACCCCCATTTTCTCCTGGCCACAGCCCATCTCTGGGCAGTCTGTCTTGGTTCCTGAGCTCTGCCTCCCATCTCAGTTCCATCCTCACTGGGAATGAGCTGGTGGGAGGCTTGTGGCACCACCCTCTCCACTTCTCCCAGGGCAGGGGTAGGAGGTGGGAGTAAGGAGAGGTCAGCAGGCCTGGCAAAGACTGCATACTCGCCCTCCCCCAACTCTCCCTCTCCATCTCTCCCCACTCATCTCCCACTCCCTCCCTTAGAAAGCACAAGAAAGTTCTAGCCCAAACTCAGTACGGTGCACTCTTTCTTACCTCTACAGTACAAATGTCATTCTGCCTCCAATCTGCCAGAAACTAAGCTCTGGTGCCAGCTGACCCAGGGGGTCTTGGAGGAACACTCCTCACTTTGCAAGACCTTCTTTCCTTTTATTACTGCCCTGGCTCCTCCTCCTCCAATTTCTGTCCCAGCGCTCTCCCTCTCAGGAAGTCCCTCTCCGGGACATAAACGGACCCTTATCTCATCCCCTAAGAGTCTCCTCCTCTCCACCCACTCTGTGCCCTCCTCCCCATCCCCCGAAGTCCCACCTTTGCCGCTGTCCCTGGGCCTCTGGGGGACCTGCTCAGCCTAGGTGGCTGTTGCCACGGAGACCCTCCCTCTCCCTCACTCAGGCCCCACCCTCCTCCCCAACCTCGCACCCCTGGCGAGCGGAGCCTCCCGACTAAAGCACGCAGGAGCGCGCGCGCGCGCACACACACACACACACACACACACACACGGACTCCGTGTAAACCTGACCTCTGTCGGTCTCCTTCCTTTCGGCTCCCCACTCAGGTGCAGACCCACAAGCCCACATACTAGGTCCCCCGACACTACTGCCCACATCATCCTGCCCCCATAGCGATAAGAAGACATCAGAGCGCTCGTAAGTGATGGAAAAAAGGGAAGCGGGACTAGGGCTCATTTACAATAGGTCCTGTCCTCCAGACACTGTCATTTCCCCGACCCTCACGTGCCCTTCTCCCATCAAAGGCCCAAATCCCCGAGGAGGCTCGGACTACAACTCCCAGCAGGCCGAGCAGCCTGAAGTCCCGGGCCGGAGGAGCAAGGCACGCCGGGAGATGTAGTCTCGGGGTGTTGCACCTGCCGCAGGAACCGGTGAGGGGAGGAGGGTGGATGGAGAAGATGGAGTGCGGATGCGGTGGGAGCAGCCTGCAGGGCCTCTTTCCCGAACCCAGGCCTTTTCGTCCTCTGCGGACGCGGAGGGACACATGCTCATTCACTGCCCTTCTCCAAGGTCCAGCAGAGAAAGAGCCCCCTCCCCCCCCCACCTCCCTCCTCCCTACACCGGGCTCTGCAGCGCCTGCCCAGACATCCAACCTGGAGTTGTTCCAGGCTGGGCCCGACCAACGTGACCTAGCGGGGAAAGGGGTGCGAGAGGGCAGGGTTGGAGAGAGAGCACCAGGCGAAAGCGATTGTCCACACATGTAGTCAAAAATAATGACCTGCAAGCACTATGCAAATGAGCTCAGAGGCACCTCCCTCTTAGGGTAGGGGCGCCGAGGGCACCTGTTTTAACAAATCTCCAGGTCCTCTCCTCCTTCTCCCCTCCTCCCTCTTCTCCCCCCAGGCCACTTACTCACCACCTTCCAGCGATCCTTGACCACGTAGTTGGCCGGCAGGATGTCGGCCTGCTCCCCTCCCCCACTCATGTTGGTTTCGTCCTTAAGGGCGGCCGCTAGGCACTGCATCCGCCAGCCGGAGGGAGGGGTATCCGCAGGGCCTGCCCTGGGGGGGCCATCTACCTGGGGGAGTGGGGAGGGGCTGTGAGTTGGGGGCTAGCTGCCAACCCAGGACCACCTTGCAGGCATGGACGAGGGAAGCTCCACTCTACTGGCAGGCATTCTTCCTGGGCCCACTGGGCAGATGCACCAGGGATTGCTGGGGGAAGCACTGTGTAAGGGCCAGTGGAGGTCAGTGGAAGGCAGATACAAACTACAAACCCGAGATGTGAAATCAGCAACAGGACACACATGTTGATGAATAAAAGAGAGGAAAATGATGTGTGAGCAGGCTGTGGGGAAAGTGTTTACCAAAGAGACATGTGCTAACTAATGTGGGGAAGACTTGCTAACCCAGAGGGCATACTAGACTGGGACCCCCACACTTGTGTAGGGGAGACTTGCGCCAAGAAGGACCAGTCTGGGTGACTCAATCTGTGGTCCCTAGCATCCATACATAAACCTTCCCTGTGCCACAAAACGCCCATGGAACTGTGCATCAGTGGCTTAATGAAAAGGGAAGACTTGCTGACCAAGGGATGACCCATGGGAGACCTACGCCAGAGTGACCTGCTAATCAACCCTGGGAGATGTGATAATCAAGGAAATAAAGAAAACTAAGGGAGATACTGTAGCCCCTTGAGGATAGTGCTAAGTGAGGAGGATACAGCCACTGAGAGACATGCACCATTCTCAGTGGTGAGATGAACCCCCCACATGGGGTTTGGGAAGTGAGGATGTGAGCGATGAGGTGAACACAGGTGATGGACTCCAGACATGGGTGTCGGAGGGACTGCAGTCCTTTGGCCACTTCGGAGGGACAGAGGTGGGCTGAATTGGGGAGAGCAGGAAAGTGGGAGCAGCCTAGTAGAAGGCAGGAGGAGTGACAGGGAGCAGCAGGTCTGGGTGGGCACAGGGTGAAAGAGTCTCCAACCACACCTTTCTGTGTCTGCTCTGGAATCAATGAGAAGGAACATACCTCTTGTCACATTAGGATGGGTAGAAGTTGGATATCAGGGAGAGTTTCCCAACTGTGAGGGCTGGGAAAGCCGGGCACATGCTACACAGGGAAATGTAAATGTGTGTGTGTGTCTGTGTATCTGCGCATGTATCCCTTTGTGTGCATATGTGCCTTTGTGTGTCTTTCTGTGTCTGTGTGTCTATTAATGTGTCTGTGTGTGTTTTTCTGTGTTTATCTATGTGTCTGTGTGTGCTTGTGTCTGTCTGTGAATGTCTTTGTGTCTACATCTGCAAGTCTGTGTCTGAGTGTGCTTTTGTGTGTTTTTGTGTCTGTCTATATGTGATGTGTGTGTGTGTAGGCAAAGGGCCAGAAGAGATGACTTTCTGAGATCTCTGCCGACTCAGGACAGGATTTGGAACCAGGATCTTTTCCTCTCCCCTTTCCCCCTACACTTTTTGCATGCACACTGCTGTGCCCTCACTGTGACTCCGAAGGGTCACAGGTAGAAGAGAAAGAAGGAAGTTACTCAGGCTGGGGATTGGGGATGGGGGAAGTGGAAGAGCAGGAACGTGACTAAAGATATCTATAGATAGGGTGGAAACCACATAAACCCGTCTTTCCTTGGGATGGGATGATCTCCCAGAGCTCCTGTGTCTAGACATCCTGATACAAAGGGCAGGATGGGATGTGAAGGTGTGGCAACAACCTTCAACAGGTCATGATGTGCCTTGGGGGACATGTGGAGAAGGGCTCTTCATGAGGAGGGACACTGTCACTCTTTTTCTTCAAATGGCTCAGCTAAGCTGTTTTCTCCAGTCCACACAACTTCACAGTATCAGGACTCTTCCCTCCTTCTGCCAAAGTGGGATATGGAGCATCAGGAGTTTGGAGGGCAGTGAAGGCAATGGCAGGATGAAGGGAGAGGTAGGGATGGAGGTTCTAGAATAAAGGTGGATGAGAGACAAGACTGAAGAAGCGACTGAACTGGTGGGGAAGGGGCCTTAAGAGGTTGAGCTGGGTGAAGTCTGGTGGGCCTCCCAGTCCTGGGCTGGTGGATTCTGTCACATCAGAATTTTCATCAGGTTGATGAAGGGAATTTGTGTCCTGCTCCCATTTTATAGATGGGAAAACTGAAAAGGAACAGGTGAAGTGGGAAAAGGGAGAGCAGAGGCAGAAAGATAAATGTGAGGGTTACCTGCCTCTCCCTCTCCACTGTCCACCTGTCTGCTCAGGGGACGACATGCAGGGCAGACGGGGTTGGAAAACACAAACATGAGAAACTGGGCTGCCCGTTGCTGCCCCTGAAGGCCCTTTGTGCATGTGGAGGCATGGGCGTGTGACGAGGAGAGGGCTGGTGGAGGGGGTTTGTGTGGACACCCGCCAGAGAGTGTGCGTGCATGAGAGTGTGGGGCCAGTGATGTGTGTGTGTGTGTGTGTGTGTGTGTGTGTGTGTGTGTGTGTGAGAGAGAGAGAGAGAGAGAGAGAGAGAGAGAGAGAGAGAGAGGCACATTCTAAATGTTGGGAGCTCACCATGGTATGTGAATGTAAGTGCTGATATGTAACTATGCAAGGTGTGAGCCACGTGTGTGTGCGAATCTCGGAGCCAGGTAAGGCAAGGTGAAGAAGACAGTGAGGGGCCATGGGAACAGGTGAGAGGTGTGTGGAAGGGGGCAGAGGGGAATGAAAGGGATGAGAGGTGACAGGATCAGAAGAGGGGGTGGGGAAGATAGAGACAGGCCAGAGATAACGATGACAGGTGAGGAAGGGACGGGACCATGAGAGGGGCCTCTGGGCACAGTCGAGAGGGGCGAGGAGGTGGGTAAGGAGGCCACGGAAGGAAAGAAGGTCTGAGGACGGGGAGAGGTTATGAGGACCGCTGAATGACTTGTCAGCGGTGACGGGAGTCGGGGTGAAGCCATAGGGCCAGGGGACCAGGCGAGTAGGGAGTAGCAAAATCCCTGGAGGACAGGCTGGAGAGGGTGGGTATGTGTGCTGGGGGCAGGGAGCGGTTCCAGGCCTCGCTACCGCGGCCCAGGCCCTGTAGGCCGGCGTCCCAGCTGGGGCAGGCGGCGACGGCGGCGGGGAGGGGAGCCGGGACGGCTGCGCTGGGAGGGGAGCCAGGCGGGAGGCCCGACGAGCCCGCGGAAGGAGCCCCCTCCCCGACCCCGGCCCGCCCGCCGCCCGCGGCCCGCCCCGCCCCGCCTCACCTGCTCTGTGCCCGCTGCGGCTGCGGCTGCTGCGGCGGCCGAGGCAGCGGCTCGGGGCGGCGCATCCCCCGGGGCCGGGGCGGGGCGGGGGCGGCTCAGTGCGGCGCTGGGCGGCCCGCTCTCTCCGGCGGCGGCGGTGGCGGCGGCCTCCCGACCGGGACCATCCCGGCCCGGCCCGGCCCGGCCCCGATCCTCCTCGGGCGACGGCGGCGGCGGCGGCGGCAGAGCGGGGAGCTGCCCACAATGCACTGCGCCGCCAGCATCAGCACCAGCCCTGACATCACCGCCCCAGCACCGCGGCTCTTACATCACGGCCCTTTCTCTGACATCACGTTCTCCCCTCCCCCTCTCTCCGCTCCTACAGCCCTTGGACTGTCTCTGAAGGGCCCGCTCCAGCTCTCAGGTTCTCCTTACTGCTCTCTGCCTTTCGCTTGACTCCATACCCCAGCAGAGCCCCAACACTCCTTACCTGTCCCCATAAAGCTCACCTGTCTCCATCACCCTTTATCTTCCCCGTTCCAAGCATGTCCCTATCATTCCTCACCCAACCCATCAGCCTTACCTGACTCCCCTACTCCGTCTTCCATATGTTCACATTACATTCCTCTAAACCCGTTTCCCCTCACCTGTACCCATCCTCTCCTTGGTCCCCATCACCACCTCTTCTAACACCATCCCACACTTGCACCCACCACCCCTCACCTGCATTTCTTACCTCATTACATATATGCCTTATCTCCTGGCTCGACCTGTCTCTCTTTCTTTGGCTCTTTCTCCCATCTGTTGACAACTGTCATTGTTTCTTACTGCTTACCAAATAAGATTCACACTCTTTACTGTGACAGTAATAACTCTTCTCAACATGGGCCATAAGGTGATTATCCCCTTCTGACAGATTGGATTACTCAACATTCCCTGAACAAACTCTGCACTCTGTCTCTCTCAGTTTCTTCCTTCCCTCATGCTTTCAACAAATGCATCCTGAGCATCTTCAGTAATAATAACAATAACAGCAGCTATTTACTTCTGCCAGACACTGTCCTAACTTTAAGCGTGTTAACTCATTATATCCTCATAACAGCCCTATGAGCCAAGACTGCTATTATTATCCCCTATTTTGTAGATGAGGGAACTAAGATACAGAGAGGCTAAGTAATTTGCATTAGGTTACACAACTTGCAAGTGGCAGAGCTGGAATTCAACCCTGGCTCCAGAGTTCATGCTCCTAACCACCATGCTGGGAGGAAGGATCATTGAGTCTACAAGAGCAGTCAGGGGAGGCTTCACATAAGAGGCACACTCAACTGTAATTTGAAGGATTGGTAAAAGGTTGCCAACAGACAAGTGGGGCCAGGGCAGAGGGTGAAAGAGACTTACAGGCTGAAAAGACAGTATGAGATGAGGCTGGGGGTGGGCCTTGTGTGCATTGCCAAGATTAGATTTTATCCATTTGTCTTTTGGAATTGTAGTGGATACTGTGGTGAGCCAGCCATATTCCCCTTCAGAATCTAGGTACTCATTCCCCCACGTATGAGATATTGAAAGCTGACTGTTTTCTGCTGACTCCCTCTCTGGGAATTGCCCTTGGCCAAGGGAGCTGCCTCACCCAAGATCATGCCCCTTCCCTGAGACATCCCACATCCAGTCGATGAGTATAAAGGCCTGGCTCCCTTACCCCAAGTCAGGAAAGCTCTGAAGGGACATCCCATTTTGAAAACTGATAGGGTCAGCTGAGGCTTCTGCTGAGACTGCATCAGAGCTCAACCTCCCTTTCCACTCAATCCTGCCTTCTTCACTCCCCTGAAGATGTTGATCCCCAGAGCACTGCCCAATAAACCTACTGCCTGATCATCTCTGTCTCAGAGCCAGTGTCCTGGGGAACCTGACCTCCTGGCCTTCAGATGGGAAACTACCGAAGAATTTGGGGCAGAGATGAGACACAGTCTGATCTGAGCATTGGGTTAGATTCTAGGTAGACAGTTTCTTTGGGGGGATTTGTTTTCAGTACTTTAAAATTGTTGCTCTACTATCTTCTAACTTGCATTGTTTCTGATGAGAAATCTACAAGTATCTTTATCTTTGTTCTTCTGTTTGTAATATGTCTTTTACTTCTCTAGCTCCTTTTAATTTTTTCTTTTTTCTTTCTTTCTTCCTCCTTCCCTACCTCCCTCGCTTCCTTTCTTCCTTTTCTCTTCTCTTCTCTTCTTTTTTCTCTCTTTCGATAAGGTCTTGCTCTGTCCTCAGGCTGGAGTGGAGTGGCACCATTATAGCTCACTGTAACCTCAAATTCCTGGGCTCAGGCAATCTTCCTTCTTCAGCCTCCTGAGTAGGTGGGACTACAGGTGCGTGCCAGGCTAACTCTGGCTGCTTTTAATATTTTCTCTTTATCACTGGTTTCAAGCTATTTGATAATAATGAGCCTTTTCTACACAGTTTTATTCATGTTTCTTGTGCTCGGGTTTGTTGAGATTCTTGTATGTGTGCATTTACAGTTTTCATCAAGTATGGAAAATTTCAGCCATTATTTTCTCATTTTTTCTGCCTTCGCTTTTCCTTCAGGGACTCCAATTACCCTGTATATTAGGGCACCTGAAGTTTTCCACAGCTCACTGATGCTTTGCTTATTTTTTACCCAGTCTTTTTTTCTCACCGTGTTTCATTTTGCATAGTTTATATTGCTATGTATTCGAGTTCATTAATCTTTTCTTTTACAGCATCTAATCTGGTATTAATCTTATCCGATCTATTCTTCATTATAGTTTATATCTCTAGAAGTTCAATCTGGGTCTTTTAAGAATCTTCCACATCCCTACTTAACATGTTCAGGTTGTTTTTTGTTTTGTTTTGTTTTGTTTTTTGAGACAGTGTCTCTGTTGCCCAGTGGTGCGATCATAGTTCACTGCAGCCTCAAACTCCTGGGCTCAAGCAATCCTCCTGCCTCAGCCTCCGAAGTAGCTGGAACTACAGGCATGCGCCACCATGCCCAACTAATTTTATTATTTTTTGTAGAGATGGGGTCTCGCCATGTTGCCCAGGCTGGTCTTGAACTCCTGGGCTCAAGTGATCCTCCCACCTCAGCCTCCGGAGTAGCTGAGACTACAGGTGCATGCCACCGCGCTGGGCTAATCAGTTTTTCTCCTAATTTCTTAAACCTATAGAATAGTTATAATAATTGCTTTCATTTACTTGTCTACTAATTTTATCTAAATAATTTCTGGATTTGTTTCAATGGATTTTTTCTTATTATTATGGGTCATATTTTTCTGCTTCTTTCCATATCTAGTAATATTTTATTAGATGTCAAATATTGTGAATTTTGCCTTATTGAGTCCTGTCTATTTTTGCTTTTTTAGTGAAAATTATTGAGCTTTGTTCTGGATTTCAGTTAACTAAAAAAAAAAAAAACAGTTTGATATTTTCAAGATTTACTTCTAAGCTTTACCAGAGTAGCCTCTAGTCTAGGGCTAATTTTTCCCCACCACTCCTGCATAATACCCAACGTTCCATGAATTATGAGGTTTTCCACATCAGCTGGTGGGAACAAGCACCATTTCCATCCCTGCATGAGCTCCAGAGATTGTTCACTCTGCTGCTTTCATTTTTTTTTCCCCACCATAGTTTCCTCACACACATGTACTGATCAGTCCTCAGCTGTCCACTCATGGGAAACCATCCGAACATCTCCAGAGCGCTCTTTCCTATTCTGCACTCTGTCCGGAAAATGGGCTTCCTTGGCCTCCCTGGCCTCCCAGCTCTACCTACTCAGCTCAAGGAGACAACCAGCCTCAGCCTGGGCTCCTCCTCCCTGCAGTCTGGAAACCCAGCAGGCAATAAGCCGGGGCAAATATAAAGCTCACCTCGCTTGTTTTCAGTCTTTCAGGGATAACAATACTGTCCTACGCTGCCTGATGTCCAATGTTCAAACATCATTGTTTTATATATTCTGTCCAGGTTTTTAGTCATTCAACATGGGAGGGTAAATCTGGTTCCTACTACTCCATCTTGGCCGGAAGCAGACATGTGATCTGGGTGTCAAATGGCAGGAGTGTGAGCATAAACTGGAAGGGATCCTCCAGATGCTTGGGTTCCACCTTCCTTGCATCCTTCCACCCTTTGCACATTGCTGCACGGCATTAACCTGATTTCTCCTGGTCTCAAGCTAAGGCCGGCCCTTCCCACAGCCAAATGCAGTCCAAAGTCTCAGACTCTCCTTTACTCCTTTTGTAGCTCCGTTACTGTCCATTAAGTGTCCCACTTAAAAAAAGTGCTCCCAACATGTGGATGAAAAGAGACTTAAAAGATACATAAAAATGAGCAAGATCAAACTATAGTGTCTAGGGATGCACATTTGGGTGACAAAACCATAAAGAAACACAAAGAAGTTTAATGATGTTCTTCTTTTTTGTCCTTACTATAAAAGGGCAGTGGTTACTTTTGGAGGGAGTAAGAGGGCTATGATTGGGATAGGGCACATGGAAACTTCTGGGTGGTTGAAGATCTACTTCTTGATGTGGGTGCTTTAAAAGTACTTGTCTTATAATAATTCATTTGTTTTAGGTGGTTTTCTGGAGCTGGGTTTGATTTTATAATAAAAACAACTTCATTGGTAGTTGAATAAATAAATGATGAATGAATAAATGATGAATATATATGGACACTGAGCATCAATGATTGCTCACATCAAAAAAGAGAGACAGGTAGGTGCTGTGGCCCATGCCTCTGATCTCAGCACTTTGGGAGGCTGAGGTGGGAGGACTGCTTGAGGCCAAGAGTTCAAGACCAGCCTGGGTGACATAGTGAGACTCCGTCTCTTCAAAAAATTTTTTTAAAAAATAAAAAAAGGCCAGATGCGATGGCTCACACCTGTAATCCTAGCACTCTGGGAGGCCAAGGCGGGTGGATTGTTTGAGCTCAGGAGTTCGAGACCAGCCTCAGCAAGAGCAAGACCCCGTCTCTGCTAAAAAAAACAGAAAGAAATTATCTGGACAACCAGAAATATATAGAAAAAATTAGCCGGGCAAGGTGGCGCATGCCTGTGGTCCCAGCTACTCGGGAGGCTGAGGCAGGAGGATTGCCGGAGCCCAGGAGTTTGAGGTTGCTGTCAGCTAGGCTAACGCCATGGCACTCACTCTAGCCAGGGCAACAAAGTGAGACTCTGTCTTAAAATAAAATAAAATAAAATAAAAATAAAAAAATAAAAAAAGAAAGAGACATCCAGGCACTATGTGCCCATGATGGAAGTACATGCTACCACCTGTTAAATAGTCTTGCCCTACTTGAACCTGACTCTGATTAGACCTCCACATCCAACTCCAGTTTATAGGAAATAAGGGGGGTGGAGGTACATGTTAAATGACATCACATGGATATAATCAGCAAATTCCAGACTGTAGGAAACTGCAGGATGAGGGAGAGAGAGAATATGCAGGGGGAATGTGTATATTAAAATAGACTTGAAAGACATGTCAACCAATCACAATGTGGACCTTATATGGATCCTGATTTTAAACAAATAAATTATAAACAAACAAACATTTGTAAGGCAATAGGAAATTTGAACACTAATGGAATATTTGAGGACATTAAGAAAATCTTTTAAATTTTTTAGCTGTAATAATGATATTTTGGTCACCTTTTTGGTAAAAAAAAGATCTTGCTTTTAGAGACATGTATCAAAAGACTTACAAATGAAATTATATAATCTGGAATTTGCATCAAAGTAGGACAGTGAGGAAATTTAGTATGAGTACACATGAAACAAGATTGGCCATAAATTGATAACTATTGAATCTCATTATACATTTTCTCTACATTTTTGCTTTGTTAAAAACAGCTTTCCTACTGCACATGTCAGGATTTCCTTTTTTTAAGGCTAATATTCCATTGTATATATACACCATATTTTTTTTATCCATTCATCTCTCAGTGGACATTTGGGTTGTTTCCATATCTCAGCTCTTGAATAATGTGGCAAAGAACACAGGAGCACAGACATCTGAGATCCTGATTTCAATTCCTTTGGATATACACCCTGAAGCAAGATTGCTGGATCATACGGTAGTTCTATTTTTAATTTTTTGAGGAACTTCATATTGTTTTCCATAGCTGCTGCACCATTTTACATTCCCACCAACAGTGTACAAGGGTTCCAATTTCTCCACGTCCCCACCCTCACGTATGTCTTGGTTTTTGACAATATGCATTCTAACAGGTGTGAGGTCATATCTCATTGTAGTTCTTTTTTTTGGGGGCGGGGGACAGAGTCTCACTCTGTTGCCCTGGCTAGAGTGAGTGCCGTGGCGTCAGCCTAGCTCACAGCAACCTCAAACTCCTGGGCTCAAGCGATCCTCCTGCCTCAGCCTCCCGAGTAGCTGGCACTACAGGTATGCGCCACCATGCCCGGCTAATTTTTTCGATATATTTTTAGCTGTCCAATTAATTTCTTCCTATTTTTAGTAGAGACGGGGTCTCGCTCTTGCTCAGGCTGGTCTCGAACTCCTGAGCTCAAACGATCGGCCGGCCTCGGCCTCCCAGAGTGCTAGGATTACAGGTGTGAGCCACCGCGCCTGGCCCTCATTGTAGTTTTGATTTGCATTTCCCTGATAGTGATGTTGAGCATCTTTTTATAAACTTGTTGGTTATTTGTATGTCTTCTGTGGAGAAATGTCTGTTCAAGTCCTTTGCCCATTTATTAGTCAAGTTAGTTATTATTATTATTATTTGCTATTAAACTGTAGGAGTTCCCCATATATTTTGGAAATTAACCCCTTATCAGATATATGGCTTGCAAATATTTTCTCTCATTCCAAGGGTTGCCTTTTCACTCTGTTGATTGTTTCCTTTGCTGTGCAGAGCTTTTTAGTTTGATGTAATCCCACTTGTCTATTACTGCCTTTGTCGTCTGTGCTTTTGGTGTTGTATCCAAAAATCATTGCCAAGACCAATGTCAAGGAGCTTTCCCCCTTTCCCCTATGTTTTCTTCTAGGAGTTTTATAGTTTCAGGTCTTTTATTTTTTCTTTTTCTTTCTTTTTTTTTTTTTGTAGAGACAGAGTCTTGCTATGCTGCCCAGGCTGGTCCCAAACTCCTGGCCTCAAGCAAGCCTCCCCTCTTGGCCTCCCAAAGTGCTAGGATTACAGGCATGAGCCACCACAGCCAGCCCAATTTGGGGTCTTACATTTGAGTCTGTAATCCATTTTAAGATGATTTTTATGTATGGTATTAGGAATTGGTCCAGTTTCATTTTTATGTATGTGAATATCCAGTTTTCCTAAAATCACTTATTGAGAGGACTCCTTTCCCCACTGTATATTCTTGGCACTCTTGTCAAAGATGAGTTGACCGTATATGCATGGGCTTATTTCTGGGCTCTCTGTTCTGTTCCATTGGTCTATATGTCTTTACCCCAGTACCATACTGTTTCACTTACTGTAGCTTTGTAATATATTTTGAAATCAGGAAGTGTGCAAGATGAATCAACCTGGAGGATACTATGCCAGGCGAAATAAGCCTTTCACAGAAGGACAGATACTTCATGAATTCAACTCATATGAGGTATCTATAACGGTCAAACTCTTAGAAGCAAAGAATACAATAGTGGTTGTATTCTCTGGGGCTGGGGTGTGGGAGAAATAGGGAGTTGTTCAATGCATATGAAGTATCGGTTATGCTAGATGAGTAAGTTCTAGAAATCTGCTGTACAACTTAGTGCCTATAGTGAACAATACAGTATTGTGCCCTTCAAAATTTGTTAAGAAGGTAGATCTCATGTTAAGTGTTCATACCAAGAAAACAAAAACAAGAGATACAAGGAAACTTCAGGAGGTGCTAGATATGCTTATTATTTGATTGTGTTGATAGAACCATGGGTATTTGCATGTATCCAAACTCATCAAATTGTACACAACAAATATGTGCAGATATTTGTATATCATTTTACATACCAATAAAATCTGCCAATGTAAGTGTACAATTAATAACTTTTTGTAAATTTTTAGAGTTGTGTAACCATCACTACAATCTAGTTTTAGAACATTTTCATCACCCCCAAAAAGTTTTTGTGGGCCCCCTGCAGTCACTTCCCACTCCCACCGCCAGCCCCAGCCCTAGGCAACAACTGGTCTGCTTTCTGTCTCTCCAGATATGCCTTTTCTGGATATTTCATTTAAATTGAATCATACAATATGTAGTTTTTTGCTATTCTCTGCACCAGTATGTGTCTGACATTTTCCATAATAAAAACAATTTTTGTTGAACTGAACAATGACTTACATTTATATAGCACTTTATTTTTGAATAGACTTTATTTTTTAGAGCAGTTTTAGGTTCACTGCAATACTGAGCAGATGGAACACAGAGTTCCCATATACCCCCTATCCCCCACACATGCACAGCCTTCTCCACTGTCAACATCCCCCACTGGACTGGTACATTTGTTACAACGGATGAACCTACATGGACATGTCATTATCACCTACAGTCCAAAGTCCACAGTTTATATTAAGGTTCATTTTTTTTTTCTTTTTAGAGACAGGGTCTTGCTCTGTGGCCCAGGCTGGGGTGCAGTGGCATCATCACAGCTCACTGCAACCTCCAACTCCTGGGCTGAAGCGATCCTCTGTCCTCAGCCTCCCAAATAGCTGGGACTAGAGGTGCACACCACCATGGCTAATTTTTTACAGATGGGGTCTTGCTATGTTGCCCAGCCTGGTCACCTGGACTTTTGGGAGGGCTCACTCTTAGTGTTGCACATTCTATGGGTTTAGAAAAATGTATAATGACATGTACCCACCATTATAGTATCATACAGAGTAGTTTCACTGACCTAAAAATCTTCGGAGCACTTTGTGTTTTCTAACACGCTTTCACATACTTTATCTGAATTGCACCATACTCAAACTAGCTGAATAAGTGAGGCAGGATAACATTTCTTCCCAATTTTACAGATAAGGAAACAGGCTCAGAGGGTTTAAGGGACCTGACCAAGGCCACAGACCCAGTTAGTAACTGAGTCAGGACTCGATTCTGGCCTCCTGTCACCTGGTGAGATATTTTCTCCATCATGCTGCCCCACTAGACTGCCCACTTAGTGCCCCATCCCTCCAACTGGGGCCTCTCTGCACAGAGCCTGCAGGTCTGACCTGCAAGCCATGGCTGGCTCTGCATCCTCACCAAACAGACAGTGGACACAGAACCAAACTCAGGGCCTTTTTTCTCAGCCAGAGAAACAGACAAAATATCCCTTCTACTCTTTTTCCTTCAGCCTGAGCAGAAGGGGATGCCAGCCATACCAGAGGTGTGGACCTTATGGAGATGGGGGCTGGTTGGTTTATTTGTGTATAAGATACAAAGGCAGAAACAAGATGGCCTGCGTACATATGCGCATGTGTGTTCACATGTGTTCCTCGCTTATGGGGGAACTGGAGGGAAGGTATGAGCGAGGATGAGTGTTGAGGAGGTGTCCTCTGGCACATGAGACCTTCTTCCTAAAGCTGCATTCACGTGCGTGTGTGAGAGAGACAGGGCGCCTGGGGGCACGGGTGGGGGGCACGAGTACACAGCTGTGTCTTCATGTTTGCCCCACAGTTTGTGCATCCATGGCTGGGCCCAGCAGTGGGTGGAAATACCCTGAAAACTCTTCGTCTCGCCTTTGTATCTTGGCATTTTAAAAAATTAGTATTGTGTCAAGTATATACTAATGTCTGGGCAAAAACATTATTTATAAGAAAAAAATTATTGTTATGTCTTCTCTGTAATCCCATACTGGGATATTTTTAATAGTTACCTTTCAGGAAGAATGCAGAAGAAACCACTGATGGTGCTTTCCTCTGGGAAATGAGGCTGGGGGTCTCAGGACTCTTTCCACTGCATACCCTCTTGTTCCATTTGAATTTCTTCTCACATACTTGTTACTATCATAATCAAATGAGGGGAAATAAGTATTACTACTCGTGAACAATGCATGTCTGTCTGTCTCCCTGGAGATATTGCTTCTGTCAGCCTACTTACTGAAGGACAGAGCAGATTACAAAGTGCTGTCAAATGCATCCTCTCTTTTAAACCATTCATTCATTCAACAAACATTTGATAAATGTTTCCTATGTGCCAGACACAGTTCTAGAAGCTGGAGATACAGCAGCGAGCAAAAGTGATAACAATTGCTGCCCTCCTGGGAATTACATTTGATTGGGCATGGAAAGACATACAACAAAATTAATATGTTATATGGCACATGAGGAGAGGGAAGGGACACAACTGGGGGATGGGGGCTGCCATATTGAATAGGGTGGTCAGGGAAGGTGAACTGTGAACAAAGACTTGGAGGAGGTGAGGAGGGAGCCAGGAAGCTACCTGGGAGAACAGGGTTCCAGGCAGAGAGAACGGCAAATGCAATGGCTCTGAGGCAAGGGCATGGCTGGCATGCTTGAGGAACAGCCAGGAGGCCAGCCTGGCGCCAGAAAGGTGAGCGAGAGTAATGGCAGCTGGAGTTAGGAAGGTAAGAGGGAGGAGACCAGATCATTTGGGGCCTTGTGGCCACTGTGGGATTTTCGCTTTTTACCCCAAGTGAGCTGGGGGCCACTGGAGCGTTCTGAGCAGAGGGTCACAGTCTAACTCGTGCTCACAGGGTTGCTCTGGCTGCTGAGCGGACAGCAGGCCGTAGTAGGGAAAGGGGAGACCTGCCAGGAGGCTATTGGGTTGGGGAGAAGGTGCCAGCGGGTGAGGTGGGAACCCAGCGAAGCAGTCCAATCCCCCTTCTTCCTGCTCCTCAGAAAGGAGGCTCAGCCGAGGGTGGTGGCAGTGGAGGTGGTGGGCGTCAGATTTGGAGGGGAGAACCCACAGCAGTCGCCAAAGGATTGGATGTAGGGTTTGAGAGAAAGAGAAGGGTCCAGAATGACTCCAAGGGTTTGGGCCGGAGCAGCTGGGAGGCTGGAGTGGTCTTTACCTGAGCTGGGGAGGACTGCGGAGATGAGGGGAGCAGAAGCCGGTGAGGTGGGGAAGAACTTGAGCCCCGCCGGGACAAATTCAAGTTAAGATGCATATTAGGCATCGAAAGTCAACTCCGGGAGTGGTGGGTCCCAGGAGGGTCCCGGCTGGATCCTCCCCACTTGCCGGCCCCATTCCACAGGTGCGGCGGACACGCAGGAGCAGGGGGA
>RJWJ010011648.1:20371-43937 GCA_004363605.1 Indri indri | reverse complement strand
AAGTGATCCTCCTGCCTCAGCCTCCCGAGTAGCTGGGACTACAAGCATGCACCACCATGCCCGGCTAATTTTTTCTATATATATTTTTAGCTGTCCAATTAATTTCTTTCTATTTTTGGTAGAGACGGGGTCTTGCTCTTGCTCAGGCTGGTCTCGAACTCCTGAGCTCAGGATGATCCGCCCGCCTCGGCCTCCCAGAGTGCTAGGATTACAGGTGTGAGCCACCGCGCCCGGCCTGGTTCTTCTTCTTGTACTTACATTGTCAAAGTGTAATACTTTTGAAATCTTTGATGGCTTACTTGTTAAAGATAAGATGATCATCTTATTTGTAAAACATTTATTTTTGGAAGTATAAATACCAATAAGAATAATGAATTCAATGAATTTGTCATGTCTACACATTGATTTTTTTTTTTTTTTTTTTTTTTTTTGAGACAGAGTCTCACTCTGTTGCCTGGGCTAGAGTGCCGTGGCATCAGCCTAGCTCACAGCAACCTCAAACTCCTGGGCTCAAGCAATCCTACTGCCTCAGCCTCCCGAGTAGCTGGGACTACAGGCATGCCCCACCATGCCCGGCTAATTTTATATATATATATTTTTAGTTGTCCAGCTAATTTCTTTCTATTTATAGTAGAGATGGGATCTCACTCTTGCTCAGGCTGGTCTCGAACTCCTGAACTCAAGCAATCCTCCCACCTCAGCCTCCCAGAGTGCTAGGATTACAGGCGTGAGCCACCACGCCCAACCTACACATTGATTTTTTCTAATCATTTTTGTATACATACCAGCCATTTGCCCACTTATGAAATTTATCAAGTAAATTTTCATATATAAACATCATAAAAATTAAAAGAATAATGTCATATGATCTTTTAGGAAAATAGGATGGTCTAGTTTCTTGTTGAAAAATATTTTGTGATGAAGCCCTTGTTGGATGCCTAATGAGATACAAATACTATATTTCTTTTTTGGCCTTGGTAATATATTGTTTACTCATTGATTTTTGATTTTTGAGAAAATTCACTCAGGATAATATCAAATGAGGTTTCACAGTCTGAAACTTTGCTGACATGATCAATTTTACTATCATTAGAGGAGTGTGGAACAGCACTAATAGAACTTTCTGCAATAATAGAAATTCTATATCTGCTATTTTTGGTATGGTGGTTACTGAGCATTTGAAGTGTAGCTAGTGTAACTAAGGAACTGAATTTTAAGTTAACTGAAACAGCCATGTTTGGCTAGCAGCTACCTAACTGGATAGTCCAGGTTTAAAGTGCTATTTTTTCTCTTTGCATTCATCTTCTGATCCATCTAATCATTATAACACATTTTTGTCAATTTTCTTGTCTACCACTATGGGCAGAAAACAAAAAAATTTGAGTTCTCAAACGTGTTCAATGAAAGCTTCAAAAAACAAAAGACTACAGCTATGGTGTCATACTATGTGGGTTATGCAACAAGAAAATCAAAGAATGATGTAACAGTGATGATTCATTTTGCTATTGCATTATCCTTCTTATAACTTTAGTCTTTTTAAACATAGCTGTAAATAACTGATGATTAATGATTCCACAATATATCCGAGATATATAGAAGGATTCAGTGCACTGACAGAGTAATTGCTACACAGAATGAGTTTTATTCTATTAAAAAATAAGTAAATTTCCTCTTTGTTCTTTAAAAAAAACCTCTAATAATAGAAGTCATGGAATAATAATCATTACAAATAGTATGAACAACCCAAAAAAGAAATTCAAAGAAAACTGAGTCCATTGGACCCTGATAGTATACAAAGGGTTAAAAAATGTCTAAGACCTTGCAAAAGGACTTCATAAAGGTAATTTATTTTCTAGTTTACTTTCTGCTGTTTTAAAAATAGCTCGATGGTAACAATTTGGAGATTTCTAAAGAAAATCCAATCACTTTAATTTCTAGAAAATGGTCTTATGTCAACTTGATTATTTGTCAGTTATAAAGGCAATTTTGTAAATAACACTTAAAGTGATTAAATATACAGAAGTGATTAAAAGACAGACTAAATGTTTTAGCTTTTCCTTTGGTATTCTTACCATGTCATTTGTGCAGTCCCTAGGAAAAGAGGTAAGTTTTGCCATACACACTGCTTGGAATGTCCAGGGATTCTTTTCATAATTCAAAGGCTCCTCAGAGCTAACTTTTGAGTATTAGCCCAGGTGCAGTGGCTCACATCTGTAATCTTAGCACTCTGGGAGGCCAAGGTGGGAGGATCACTTGAGGTCAGTTCAAGACCAGTCTGAGCAAGAGCTAGAACCAACCAATGCCACCCTCCCTCCCCCAATAGACAAATTAGCCAGGTGTGGTGGTGCACACCTTGTAGTCCCAGCTACTTGGGAGGCTGAGGCAGGAGGATCACCTGAGCCCAGGAGTTTGAGGTTGCAGTGAGCTATGATGACCCCACTGCTTCCCGCCACCCCCAAAACCCACATCTGTCTTGCTCCTTGTTCTATAAAGAGGAGGGCGTAAAAAAAAATAAAAAAATAAAAAATAAAAAAAAAAAATAAAAATAAAATAAAAAAAAAAAGAGGAGGGCGTAAGTGGAGACGGGGGGATAAGAAGGAAGTATATGTCTTGAAGTTAAAGAAAAATGAATTATGTTATTTTCAAAATCACAAACAAGTGAAAATATAAATGAAAAAAGAGACAATACACTTGGCTAGATCTAATGATACACCTCTGATCACATTATAAGTAGTCATACAATGAATACACTGTTTTTACTCACTGTTCTATATTGGTTTTAAATGTAAGAGCTTATGGCATATATGAAGACTTGTGAACTTTCACATAAAATTATGTGAATGGATAGGATAATTAAGGTGTTTTCTTGTTGATTAGAAATGAGTACATTTGAATCAGAACTCTAAATAATAATGCCAGAAACAACAATACAAAGAGAACAGAAACAACAACAAATAACAACCTAATTCTGAATTGCGCTCAATTAAAGCTAGTGGTAACCAAAAAGGAGTATTTCTAAAACAAGAAAATTTACTACTGTATACAAACCATCTGGAGTGCAAAATGATGAGTCATTTGGGTCATCCCAACAAGAAAACTTAAAAGCATTTAAAAACAGAGAAGGGCAACTTAAATATTAAGAGCATTTGGGTGACTGAAGGTACAATAAATAATCTACACAACTTAAAAGATTATGATTTTTAGCAGAAGATTAGGACTTTTTAGGACAGTTTGAAGCCTGAAAGTTCATCAAAAGTATGAAACCAGTGTAAAACACAGGGTTTTCACCAGATCCCCATTTGTCTAAAGTGGAGGCATCTCTTGAATTAGATAAATTCAATAAATCAATGCATTCATTCAGTAAATATTTGAATTCCTCTTAATACCAGGTACAGTGTTAGGTAGATTCTGGGTACACTAATGAGGAAAAAAAACAAAAATAAAAAAATTCTATGCTCTAAGAGTTACTAGTTTGATAGAGGCAAAAGACTGGTATGCCAAAAATATTACAATATTTGTGGGATCTGTTATGGAACATAAAAGGGAGACTAAAAAATTCTGTCCAAATGCCACCCAAAAATAATGCTGGAACTAAATTTTGAATGAATAGGAATTTGCCACAAGAACTGGGAAGGAGCACAAGTTAGGAAGAATATTCAGTGTGTGCAAAGTCACAGAGGCCAGAATTCAGAGAACTGCAAATAGTTTTGCATGAACTAGAGATGCGAACAGAGAAAAGAGAAACCATGTCATCATGGGTCTTGTATGTGATACTACTGAGTCTGGTATTTATGATGTATGTGATTAAGAACTTATAAAGGATTTTAAGCAAGGAAGTGACATAAATCAGATTTGTCTTGTGGAAGAGGTCTTTTTGGCAGTTGTGTGAAACTGACAGAATAAGAAAAGGGAACAGAGACAGGCAGACTAGTCAGTGGTCCCCATCCTTTTTGGCACCAGGGAAGGGTGTCATGGAAGACAATTTTTCCACTGATGAGAGTTGGGTGGGTGGGGGGGGGATGGCAAGCAATGGGGAGTGGCTGTAAATACAGATGAAGCTTCACTCACCTGCCCCCACAGCCCATGGATGGTACTGGCCCACAACCTGGGGGTTGGGGACTGAAGGACTACATAACAAGTAACTAATCCTTCTGGATAAAGATATTTAGGGATTAATTAAAAGCACAGAGAAGAGGAAGGGAATAAGATATTAAGGTTATTAAAGAGGGAGAAGAGATACAACCTAGTGACTAACTGGATATAAGGTATGAAAGATTAATCATGATTCTTGTGTTTCACGCTTATTCTTTTGCCTAATAATACCACCATTCATGGAAACAGGGAAGAAGATGGTATACTTTTACTAGAGAAGAGGATTGATTCAGTCTTTGGACATGCTGGGTTGAAAGCCTTTCTACTAAAAATGTGGACCACTGTCTCTAGGACTGTTAGAAATACAGACTCACAGGACCCATCCAAAATGTACACTCTTCTACTTTGCATTTCAAGAAGACCCCAGGTGATTCACAGGTACATTGGTTTAAGGTACCTGTTAGATCATCCAAGAGGAAGTGTCCAATGGCAGTCAGAAATACAAGAAATATAATTTTAACAAAAAAAGTCTGATCTAAAGATACAGATTGAGAGTCATCTGGTAAGTATTGTAATTGAAACTGAGGGAGTAGAACATCATTCAGGAGAGTAAGAGAAGAAAATCTGAAGATAGACCCTGGTTAACAGTAACATTTGAAGTGTAGGCAGTACAAGAGATGCCAAAAAACGAGAAAAGAGAGATGCGTTAGAAGTAGAAGAAAACGGGGAGGTAACAAGTAAAACAAGTGAAGAGAATAGTGTTTCAAATGCTAGAGTCAAGTGAGATTTAGTACTCAGGAGGTAAAATGGAAGAAAGAGAAGCCAGATTATAATAAGTTGAGGAATGGCTACAGGTGAATATATAGAATTTTGCACATAATTTTGAGACAGGCTGCAGCTATGATAGATGTATTGATTTGAATTTTTTTTAATAAAGGTGGCAAATATATGAGTATGTAAGTGCTTGATGGTTAGTAATTGAAACTTGTACCAATGAAGGAGTACAACATAAAAGAACAATAATCTATCATTTAATATGTACTACCATTTAATAAGTATTGAAATAGTGCTTGATGTAAGCACTCAATAAATATTTACAGAATTAATGATTTACTCTGTATTTGCTAGTGCCAAACATATAATAAGTGATTTACATGTTATTTAATCCTCAAAACAGCCTGATAAAGAAGGCACTAACCTATTTTACCTCATGTGTAACCCATTATATAAGAAAATCGAAGAAGATAATGCTAATGGATCAGTATTTTTTCCAGCAAATCTCCAATGTAGCATCACAACCTTAAGCATCACCAGCACTAGATGGTATGAGAAGTAAAAAACCATTTGCCATCTCAGTACAGGCTGAGTATCCTTCACATGAAATGCATAGGACTACGCTTCAGATTTCAGAATGTTTGCATACATATAATCAGATATCTTGGGGATGGGATCCAAACAAAAATTTATTTTTGTTTCTTATATATCTTACACACATGGCAGTAAAGTAATTTTATACAATATTTTAAATAATTTTGCGCACTTGTCACATGAGGTCAGGTGTGGAATTTTCTACTTGTGGTATCTTGTCAGTGTTCAAAAATTTTGGATTTTGGAGCATTTTGGATTGGGGGATGTTCAACCTGTACTATATTATTTCAAAACTCCTTTCTGTGTCTGAAGGTTTATGATTCTAATATAGAGGTTGGCAAATTATGGCCCATGAGCCAAATCTGACCTTCTTGCTTTCGTTAATAAAGTTTTATTTGAACACAGTCACACTCATTCATTTAAGTATTGTTTACGGCTGCTTCCATACTACAATAGCAGAGTTCAATAGTTGCAACAGAGATCATATTGCCCATAAAGCTGAAAAGTTTTACTATCTAGTCTTTCACAGAAAGTTTGTCAAGCCCTATAAACTAGGAAAAATCCACACTCTTTGAGAGACAGACATTTTAACATGGTAAGACTCATGCTAGAGGAAAAAACCATGATTACTTATATAATTACTTTGCTGACACCACAAGTGAAGTGACAGAACACTAGGTACAATTTACTATGAGAAACTATTACATACCACCTTTCACCTTGAACAACTAGCACATGGAAAACCAAAGTATTTTAGAAAGCATATTTGGAATTGACTACGGAATGTGATCTGGGACTTTCTGCATAACTCTGAATGGTTTAATGTGAATAAAACATACCAAAACTTAAATTCTTCCCTCTTCTGAAATAATTAAACGTAAGTCTTTTGTTTCATGAAATGGTTAATTGAAACAGTGTTCTTAAAAAATTACAATGTATTATAACCTAAAGTATGTATAACGAAGGTTACTGTGATAATCCCAGAAGCTACTTGATATTGAAGATAAAGAATATGAAGCAGCAATGACAAGAAATTAGTTTGGTTTTTGTAATAACCACAAAAACCGACAATTCTCCATGCTCTATTCCAGAATACTTTTAAGATAGAAATTCTGAAAGTGGAAATATAATAATGGTTTTATCACAAATATACCAACTTCTCTTGGGCTCGGAAAATACTGGCATTATATATAACAATATTAACATGGTTATACATTATGGTATTAAACATTTTTACTTGAAACAAGCTTATACTTAATATTTATACATAGCATTAAAAAATTCAATTGTTTCCAAAAGGAAAAGACAGCAACATGACCACATGTACCCCAAGGTTTAATAATTTATACACAAGAAATATACATTAAATGTAATAAAATCTGATATCATAAATAGGAGGGCTAATTATATAGTAGCAAAACTACTCTTGATCCTCATGAAAATCTAAGTTATAAAAGGTTATTAATAAAACAAGTCAGTAAATATAAATAATCAATGTAATTAAAAAGCAACTTCCAAAACTTTTAGAAGAATGATCACACTATCATTCAGAGAACTAATATGAAAAAGCCAAAACAACTGTAACATAATTCAGAGTTTAAGTATTCAAAGCAAACCCCCCCTCCAAAAAAAACCAAGTAAGAAAATTCTCCCCCCAAGCAGAACTAGATATATTCTGTGCTACATCAGAATATGTGCTATTCTAACAAAGAATGTATTTAATTAGACGTATATCTGCTTTGGGCCTCACAAAAAATGTCCCCAAGTCAAACTACTATATTACCTTTCTGTGCCAAAATGAGTAATATTTTATTACAAACAATTCTAGAAAAGGCAATTTTATAAAATACTAAATCCAAAAATTTCTCTTGACTTAAGTAAATAAGGCAAGAAATCATGGGAAAATCAGCAAAAATCAAAACAGAATGAGGCACACAAATTGAACACTTATGTATTTCAGTTAAAAAAAAAAAGTGTCATTACCTTCAGACAAGTTCAGTTTCATAAAACAGATTTTCAAAGTGACATGCTAAGACACAATAGAAAAGCCTTAGTTCAAGACTTTTTTGGCAATGCAAAGGTCCATTACTGTTTGATGTCAACCAAAAGAATACACTTTCACAACTATCCTGTAACACGTTTATCCTTAAAATTCCCTGTGAAGATGCACACATATGATTTTCTCTCTTTTGTATCCCAAATTCTACAGTAATTACTTCTCTTCTGGGTGACTTGTCATTTTGTGCAGGTCTACTTTCCCTTAATGGAATTCTTCCTTAGAAGTTTTATATAAAATAAATTGACATTTAAAATACATTAGAATGGTGTGTTATTTAAAGGAATTACACTTAGATCTGGTAAGGAGAGGCTCTCCTTTTAAGAAAACAACCACTTCATGTGTTGTATTTTAAATCTAAATTTCACGTATTGTGTTTGCTGACAGTAAAGTAACCTAGTATTTACCAATCACTATAAAACTACCACAAAAACAAATGTGAAAAAAATTCATATACTGTTTGAAAGTACAATCCTAAAAATTCTTACTCTTGGGAATATTTAATGAAACTATTCTTGTAAAATGTGATATTGAATGATTAAACAGAATTTACTGGAGTTAATTTTACATACCTTGGACTTGAGGGAACCTTCCCAATTTTCATCCACAGACTTCAAGAATAGCTCCTGCATAGAGCTACGAAAGGAAAAACAGGAATTTAAAAAATTGGTATAAATTTAAATATGTACTTATGAAATAAATATAAAGTTTTGTAGTATAAACATTACAGGTAAGCAGGTATATAGATCAAAGAAATGTCAGAGGTGGACAGGACCATGTAGTTCTAATCCAACAGAAGAGAAAATGGAGGCTCAAGTATAATAAATGGTAGAGGACCTTACACCCTACTTGGATTATTTTTAAGTCTAGCCAAAAAGACAGAAGGAGATAAGGAAACTTGACAGTGAACTTTAATAGGTAAGATGTCCCAGGAAGCTCTGTACAAAATTTTAAAAGATTTCCTAACAGTTTTTTTAAGGTGATAAATTAAACACAGGTATATATCCATCTATCAAAATAGATACTAAATGAAAATTCTTTCTGGTTGCTTTTAATATTAGGTGATCAATGTTTTAAAATTTAAACAAAAGCTCAATACCTTTTAAAAGTAATTATCATAGAAAGTACTGTGTAAAGATATTATAGGCAAACCAGTAAAATCTCATTATAAAGAACTCAAATACAAATATTTCCCTTTAATGAAATTCAGTTGAAATGGATTCAATGGTAAATATTGCCTTTTTAGCTATAGAACCTGCACATTCTCTTTATGTTTTTAAAAGCTCATTATAAAAAACTCAAATGCAAATATTTTATTGCAGCAAATTCAGCTGAAATGGACTCAATGGTAAATATCACTTTTTTTGTAGCTGTAGAGCCTGTTTATTCTTTTTATAGGGGCAGGGATATATTTGGGAATGCTGTGACTGTAAGAGAAGGGTGGCAATTTCAAGAACAGACCATACCCACTTCATTGCTTCTTAGTTTTTAGATTTGCTTTTTATGGAGGTCAGATATATAAAGATGGATTTCACTTTTTAAAGTTCTAAAATAGCATTTACTTAATTAAAAAAAAAAAGAATCACAGGCAGTATACATGTTTATTTAAAATACTTTGAAAAATACTAAGTAGAAATTTAAAAATCACCTTAATTTGATCTAAAAAGATAATAACTTTTAACATTTTGTTGATTCTGGGATTGATCGAGAGTTCTTAAATTTTTGAAAGGTCACAGGTCCATTTGAGAATATAATAGAATTTTTCTCTACTCTGGCTGTTCATGGACTCTCTGAAACCACTGATGGATTTCAGATTAAGAACTCATGATCTCTAAGAGTCTTTGCAGCACTAAAAATTTAAGAATAGGTTACCTTAATTCTATACAATAAGTTGCTTTTGAATGAGATTTAGTTACTCTTGGTTAGATAACTTCGGGAAAAAAAAATCCTAAAACATATAAGGCCATGTTACCAATAAGCTAATGAAGAGACAGATGCTCAACGTCATTAATCATTAGGGAAATGCAAATCAAAACCACAATGAGATACCACTTCACTCTCATTAGGATATTTGTTATAAAAAAAAATGGCAAGGATGTGAAGAAACTGGAACCCTTGGGCATTGCTGTTGGGAACATGAAGGGGTGTAGTCGCCATAAAAAACGGAATTGTGGTTCCTCAAAAAATTAAAAATAATTACCATATGGTCCACAATTCTACTTCAGATATATACTCAAAAGTGAAAGCAGGGTCTCAAACAGATTTTTTATACACTCATGTTCATAGTAAAATTATTCACAACAGCCAAAGGGTAGAAACAATCCATGTGTCCATCAAGGAATGAATGGATAAACAAAATGTGGTATACACATACAATGGAATATTATTTGGTTTTAAAGAGGAAGGAAATTCTGATGCACATTACGACATAAAGGAACCTTGAAGACACCTTCCTAAGTGAAATAAGGCAGTCACAAAAGGACAAATACTGTATGATTCTACTTAAATGAAGTAACTAGAGTAGTCAAATTCAGATACAGAAAGAATAGTGGTTGTCAGGAGCTTGGGGAAGAGAGGAACAGGGAATTATTGTTTCATGGGTACAGAGTTTCAGTTTGGGAAGATGAAAAAAGTTCTGGAGAAAGATGGTGATAACATGGCTATATACGACAATGTGAATGCACTTAATGACACTGAACTGTACAATTAAAAACAGTTATGATGGGGAATTTTATGTATGTATATTTTACCACAATTAGAAACATATAAGGCCATATTAAAATTTGTTTATTAGATTTATCTTTTGTTTGTGATCCCTTGGAAACTCTTGGTGGAGATTCCACTACCTTACATGATAATAGCATTTTTGTATACCACTGTTTCCCAATATTCTTCATATCATGATACATGTGGAAAATGCTAATGATTGTATGGAGCACTGAGGTAAAAGGAGGAAGCTGCTTATAATTAGGGATGACTGGCCTGGGAGCCCTGCTTAGCTCAGGTCCCACATGTGTTGTCTCAAGGGTTCAAAGACTCAGTATCCCACCACACCCATAATCCATTCATGGAAAGCATGTCTCTACACCACAAAATACCAACTGATTGATTAAAAATATTAGAAACATATCCTTTAATGAATAGGCAGCTCAGATGTGACTTCTTCCAGGAAAGTTTGTTGATTTCCTAGTCTCAGGGACTTTCCTAGTAAACTTTCACAGAACTCTGCTCTTAACATAATGAACATCAAATATTCTACAACTTGACTGTTGGCAGGAAATGTCTTATCTTAATTTTTCCCCAGAACAGGACACAAAGCTGCTCAACCTATGTGTGTGCTGAAGGGAGAGAACTATTCACTTAACAAAATTAAATGCTTCTTTTTTCATCACGTAACTTTAAAAATATTTCAAGTTCCTTTGACATACTGTGTAGAGTAGTTCCAGTCCAGGGTAATCAAAAGAAAATGTAACTTAAAGTTAGAAAACATTATTAATTTAAAGTCAAATTCTGAAAGCATAATCTGTGATGCCTGTTGGCATTTTATTTATGAATTTGTAGTGTTCATAGGAAAATATTTGTTTTTCATGGTGAATAAATAATTTAAATTAACTACAGATTATAGTAAATTTTAAATGCTTTATAAAGTAATCATACGTATCCTTGGCATCACACAGAAATTCACACACAATAAAATACATGCTACTTATTATTTACATAGTAAGACTTCTCCATTGCATAAAGTATGAAAAGACTAAAAAAAAATGTTAAAACTTGGAATTCCTTGACTTTAAGTTTTAACTTTAGCATTTTTACTTTTTTCTTTTCTTAAGAGACAGGTTTGGGGTGGGCGTGGTGGCTCACGCTTGTAATTCTAGCATTCTGGGAGGCTGAGGCAGGTGGATCATTTGAGCTCAGGAGTTCAAGACCAGCCTGAGCAAGAGTGAGACCCCATCTCTACTAAAAAAATTAAATAAATAAATAAATAAATTAGCTGGGCATAGTGGTGCACATCTGTAGTCCCAGCTACTCGGGAAGCTGAGGCAGAAGGATTGCTTGAGCCCAGGAGTTTGAGGTTGCTGTGAGCTAGCCTGATGCCACGGCACTCTAGCCTGGGCAACAGAGTGAGACTCTGTCTCAAAAAAAAAAAAAAAAAAAAAAAAAAGAGACAGGGTCTTGGTCTTGCTCTGTCTCTAAATTCAGGCTGGAATGCAGTGGTGAATCACAGCTCACTGCATCCTTGAACTCCTGGGCTCAAGGGATCCTCCTGCCCCAGCCTCCCCAGTAGCTGGGACTACAGGTACATGCCACCACACCCAGCTTATACTAACTAAGATTATTACTTGTATGTATTGCAATTTCAGATTTTAAACATTTCATATATTTTACTAAGATTTCTGGGACAATGTAGTCTTTGACTTGTGGAAAGACTTCCCTGGTAACAAATTACTATAGAAATATAGTGATTTTCCCCCTCATGCCCACGTGACCAACCTTGTGTTACCAAATTTTAGTAAAGGCTTCCAATGAGGTTTTACATATAGAAAAAGGCTGCATTCTCTACTTTTGTGGTGATAACTTTATTGTAAGTAAAGTCCAACTAGTTGCTACAAAAATGTTCAGATTAAACAGCAAGACAGAAAGCTGGTCTATGCTCTTTCTCACCAGATAGCTAGATTTCAAAATAAATTACCCTATAACACTGAACAAAGGTGCTACTTGTGAATTATGTGAATTTTTTGAACTAAACAAAAACAAGTGCTCTATATTTATTAACTTTAGCTGCCATCATCATACCACTACTACTACCACCACCAATCTGAAAATCTTGTCCAAGTGATAAATATTCTACCACTTTCCAATACTAAACATTTAATATATATTTCTGTTGTTGATGGTAACCATGGCTCTAAAGAAATATGACATTAAGAAAACCTTGAAATATTGAATAAGGAAAGAGAAAACCTTGAAATAATCTATTTCATTATTTAAGCTGAGTCAAACTAAATCTCAAATTTTCATACAGCATGGTATTGTGAAAAGAGTTCAAGTTATAAAATCAAACATGCATGTGGACCATTTCTGGCTCTGTCACTTGCAAGCACCACATTCCCCCCTGGGTAAGTTATTCTCAGAATTTCAGTCTACTGTTCAAACGAAATGGTTATTACCCACCTTCCAGAGTTGCTATAGACAGTTAGATGCTCAATAAATAACAGCTATTATTATTATATTTTCTTACACACTATTGGCTAAGTTCAAGTTGTATACTTGAAACCCATTTTCATGCACAGTTAATAGAATTTTCAGTTTGGGGACTTTCAGGGCTATCATTTATTATTCTCCTGTAATTAGAATAGTCACTGAAAAATTTCTCAAGCTTCGAATTCAAATTACTGTTGAGGAGTGTTCTCAACCCTGACAGTACACTAGAATTACCTGGAAAAGTTCTGAAAATTACTGATCCTCGGAACCCACCCCAGATCAATTAAATTAGGATACTTAGGGGTGAGACCCAGGCATCGGTATTTTAATTATTACTACTTTTGAAGATCCTCAAATGACGGTAATGTGCACCCTGGGATAAGAAATACTGCCTTGTACTATACTACGTTAATAAAGCAGAAATTGCAAAATGATAAAACAGTAGGCTTTTGCTTAACAGACTAAAACAATTCTAAAAGGTAAACCAAGTGAGCATTGACTAAAGCAAGACAAATGGTACAACACATTTTTTCTTTCCTTATGAGGTACTGCTTGTAGCTCTACATTCTCCTTTTGGAAACCCTCTATTTTATTTAAAGGCAAAACTTTAGTAGTAAGAAGATTCAATAGTACCATTAGGAAAAAACAAAAAAAAATTTTAAAACTGTGATTAAACTTGCCTTTTATTCTCCTAAAGTGCTGGTTTTGCTTATATTAAAAGGTTTCAAACCAAGTTAATATAGCCATTAACCTAATAATTATGAATACTAAGTAGCAATATGAAGAAAATGCTCTGTTAGGTGAACAAAAGCAAAAATTTTAACTGCTGAACAGAATTCAGATCTGAGGAGTACTTTAAAGGTGTACTGAAAGGTTGCCCTTAAATAAAATGAAGGAATTTTAAAATAAGGAAGTATGGCTATAGTATAATGAGAGCTGAACACTATTTGAGATTCCAGTGAAAAAACTATTATGATACACTCAAATACATGAGCCACTTTTCCAAATGTTAATTGCATCCAGTGTAATTTCTTAAAATCAACTTTACTCCTTTCATATAGTGGAAAAAATATATCATGCAGAAACTATTTTTAGCAAAATTTAGCCAGCTAATTCTCAGGGAAAATGGTTTCACCTAACCATGATTAGTGATCTGTTGATTTTTTTTTTTTTTAAGAGACGGAGTGTCACTCTGTCGCCCACCCTGGCTGAATGAAGTGCAATGGTGTAATTTAAAGCTCACTGCAAACTTGAACTTCTAAAACCCTGGGCTCAAGCTATCCTAGAGTAACTGGCATGCCTCATCACGCTCAGCTAAATTTCTTCAAAAATTTTTTTTATAAATAAGCGATCTCACTATGTCGCCCAAGCTGGTCTTAAACTTCTGGCCTCAAGTCATCCTCCTGCCTTAGCCTCCAAAAGTGCTGGGATTACAGGTGTGTGCCACTGTGACTGGTCCTGCTGATGTTTTAAATTCATTGTTTACCATCAAATCATTCACATATTTTCTGACTTTTAAAAAAGTGCCTGGAATGCTATAAACAAGAAGCTACAATTATATATGGACAAACAATTAGGGCACTAAATTATCTGTGATCTAGTAGCACCCCTTTGTCAAGATTTCATAGTTTAAGCCATGAAGCAGATTTTCCACAATGTAGAAGGCAAACAGTATAACTGTTGACACTTCCATATCCATTCTGACTGATGGCATTCTTGCTTAGGAATAATGCATGCATAGTGAGGATGAGGGGGAAAAATTCAGATTTATAATAAAATTTTGTTAAAGCAAACAGAGCTGGCAAATGTAACTCTCCAAACTATACCCCTGAGAGTAAACTACTACTCATTTTTGGCTGCTTTCTACTGAATTCTGAAAAAACATAAAGCAATGAGTTTATGCTTAACGGAAGCTAAGGAAGGAAGTGAGCTTATGCTTAAGGAAGCTAAGGTTAAAACTTACTCTATTACACTATTAAAGTACTATTTCTTTTTGTACCTTTAGTTCCTGCCTTGAGATTGAGAAGAAAGTTACAAAACAAGCAAGGTAACATCTACTTTAATTTAAATTAGGCTCTAAGGTAAGAATACACTGGGGGAATCTTTCCATAAAGATAAGAAGATACAGTCAATCTTCCATTAAAAAGCTCAATGAAGGCCGGGCGCGGTGGCTCACGCCTGTAATCCTAGCACTCTGGGAGGCTGAGGTGGGCGGATCGTCCTGAGCTCAGGAGTTCGAGACCAGCCTGAGCAAGAGCGAGACCCCGTCTCTACCAAAAATACAAAGAAATTAATTGGACAGCTAAAAATACATAGAGGAAAAATTAGCCGGGCATGGTGGCACATGCCTGTAGTCCCATCTACTCGGGAGGCTGAGACAGCAGGATTGCTCGAGCCCGGTAGTTTGAGGTTGCTGTGAGCTAGGCTGACACCACGGCACTCATCCCAGGCAAGAGAGTGAAACTCTGTCTCAAAAAAAAAAAAAAAAAAAAAAAAAAGCTCAATGAAAATGTATAAAAATAAAATACATTGAAAATCAAAATGTTTAATACTACTGCATTCTGTATCAGACCACTCTAACTCTGAAACCTGAGGAAAAAAAGAACTAGATTTCTTTCAATACTGTGATGATGAAGAGGATTTTTATATACACATATATATATACACACACACCTAATAGAATTTGTATATACACCTAAAACTAGAAGGTAAAATTGTAATAATGATGAGACTTTTATTTAGAAACAAATATATCACAGATACGCACACACGTACACACCCCCCTAGTCCAATGCATATTTCACCTACAAATATGAATGATCCAGGGTCATCACTTGGGAACCACACAGTCGATTCTACTGATACTTAGGAAATATCACATGATGAAAGAAAGTAATTAGAGAAAATGAGAACGTGGCCACTAAAATGACTCAAAGCTTTAACATCTTAGTAAGCAGTTTTTAAATGAAACCAACTAGCCCCTTGGTAATAACTAAAAGTAAAAATATTCTGGAAAACGACAAACTATTTACTACACAGTACTCAGCAGGAAAAAAATAGTCTGCTCCTGTATGTTTAAAAAATACAGCCTATTTTCCTGTTAATTTGACAAACTGAGATCTAGTCAAAATATGGTTCAACATTCAAACATTCAATAGCCTCAAAAGCTGAACATGAAAGTGCTAACAATATATGGCAGCAAAAGTGGCTTTTCAAAAGAAATCAATTATTTGTGTTAGTGCTGATATTACAACTTTAATACTGAACAACCACTGTTTGCCATAAAAAGGGGCAATTATGATCATCTTTAAGAAAGGTTACAAATATCTGAAAACGACAATACACAAAACAGCCAGCACAAGTTAAATTATAGTATCTCTCTACTAAAACTAAAGTAATCAACTAAAATACTTGAACTTTAAAAACAGATACAAAAATAAAGCTTACAATAATCCAAAAGCTTTGGCTGAGTGTGGTGGCTCACACCTGTAGTCCTAGCACTCTGGGAGGCCGAGGCGGGCGGATTGTTTGAGCTCAGGAGTTCGAGACCAGCCTGAGCAAGAGCGAGACCCCATCTCTACTAAAAAAAATAGAAAGAAATTATCTGGACAACTAAAAATATAGAAAAAATTAGCCGGGCATGATGGCGCATGCCTGTAGTCCCAGCTACTCGGGAGGCTGAGGCAGAAGGATCGCTTGAGCCCAGGAGTTTGAGGTTGCTGTGAGCTAGGCTGACGCCACGGCACTCACTCTAGCCAGGGTAACAGAGTGAGACTCTGTCTCAAAAAAAAAAAAAAAAAAAAAAAAATCCAAAAGCTTACATATTATACGAAAACTCAAGAGCAGCAATATGAAACTAGAAAAAAAGAAATCAGGTCATTCCACTCATTTTTATTTTTTGCTTGTTCTTTGACAAGTATACTATTTTAAGAATTCATTATGGTAGCCAGATAAAATTCATGGCTTTCTAAATTAAAACTTTTAACAGTTATTTCTTCAAAACTCAAACTGTTTATAGCTAAGGGATTTGCTTTATTAAATGTTATTCTCTGCAGCTGCCCCTTCTCTCATCCACCACCATTGCCTTAATGGGCTATCTTATAACTAACTAAATTTACAATAGTCCTCTTGTGTTGGGGTGACTATTTCTTAAATAAGAACACTTGGAAGCATCCTTACTCGTCCCCTTCCCCCTCTAATCCAGTCCAATAAAGCCAATAAAATAAATGTATTGTCTAAATCTATTTTAAATCTGTCCCTTTTCCATTCTCACTGCTAATGTGTTGGCTTGAGCCTTTGTATTTTCCTGCTGGAAAACGGCAATATAAGTTTTTTTTTGATAACACTATTCCCCTCTGTCCTATCAACTATTGTTTACACCAAAAAAAAAAAAAAGTAATGAAAATACAAATCTTATACTAGTTCACTATTTATACTTTAATTTCATCCCCTGCAAATAGGATAAAGTCCAACTTCTTATCAAGGTACTACATAAGGCCCTGTATTACCTGGCCCCTACTTACCTAACCATCATCATCTCTCATCATAACCCACCTATCTGATTTATCTTGATGTCCATACTGTCATGCCTCTGCCTTTTCATTAAATTTTCCTTCTCCTAATCATTTTCCAACCTATTATAAGCATCAACTCATATATAAGCAAGTGGTGATATTTATCAGACCTGTCAAACTGTTATGCCCTTCCTTCCTTCTGGGTGCTTTCACAGCACATGTTTGTTTATAGTACTTCTCTTACTGAATTCTTTAGAAAAACCAATGCACCTGGAAATAACAAAATCTTCCTCTGCCTCCCACCCTGCACCTAATGACTTTTAAACTGTTTTCAATTTTTGGGTTGGTCACTTCCACTAAGATTAAAATATGGCTGTATCTATAGTTCACGATATACCAACATTAAGAGATCATTAATGATTTCCCTCCTCCTTCCAACTTTTATTTATTTTTAATTCTTTTAGTGGTTACCTTCATAATATTAGATATTATGTTTTAGCCCAAGTAACACAATATCAGACAAACTATATTCTGGCAGTCCAATTTCCATGTCTATTTCTTTTGCTCCTTGAAGATAATGATTTTGTTTTATTTTGACATTCTCAGAGGCTATTCTAAAAAGAAATATTTAGTGTATAAATGGAAAGTGTATTTTGATTTTGAGATAAGTATGTCTAGACATACTTACATGTTAAAGGTAGATATAAAAGATAAATTTAAATAATATTTTCAGTTCAATTAAAGAACTCCATAAAATAAACTTTAAAACTTTTATAACATAAATACATGATACATATATTTATAGCCACTTATTAGCTCTATGACTTTAGGCAAGATCTCTATGCCTCAGACTCAACTATGAAATAAAGATACTAATGGTACTTACTGAGTTACTGTGAGGATTATATAAATTAATTCATTTAAAGTGCTTGGAACAGTGCCTTCATATAGTAAGAACTTAATGAATGTTAGTGGTTATTATTATTAAGTAAATATTTGTCATTATTTAGAATTATTGCTATTCTGGAATCCTAGTGATACACTGAATTTGAACTGCTGCCAAATATTATTCATATCTTTAAAAAAAGCTTTGTGAATAATGTTTTAATATTGTAATTAGAATCTGGAAAAGACATTTATTTATATTTTTGTTTCCTCTGAAGAAATCAGTTCATGTACTGATGCTACAGACACACTATAAAAGCAAAACTATTTTAAGCAACTGTGAAATTTCTTTAACAACTACAATTTCACACACAGTTAGCTTAACCTCCATTTCATCCTTCTATGTTTATACATCAGTAGCATTTTGTGTCTGACAGGCTGAAGCTTAAAAGTTGCTTCAGAAGTTTAAACCAACTTCTGAATTACTCTGAAACTGACTACAGAATTCCCATGCAAACTGAAAACAACTTAATGTTTTCATACTCTTTTATCCGAATTAAGAAAAAATTATGTGGATTTATTTAAAATGTTATCTGGTTGGGCCTGAAATAAAGCAAATTTGGTAATATGCTTGAAAAACACCAAGCAATGGGTGCCATTAAAGTCTGTGGTAAACTGAGAAATGAAAAAACTTGATAATTTTAATAAAAACTAGTAATGGAATTATTGTACAGTAACTGTGTGAAGCAGGTCTTACTATTAACATTTTTAAGATGATAGGCAAAATAGTGCAGGTTTAAAAACTTGGGGTTTGGCCCGAGCGTGGTGGTTCATGCCTGTAATCCTAGCACTCTGGGAGGCTGAGGTGGGAAGATTGCTTGAAGTCAGGAGTTTAAGACCAGCCTCAGCAAGAGCAAGACCCCATCTCTACAAAAAACAGAAAAATTAGCCAGGCATGGTGGCACACACTTGTAGTTCCAGCTACTCAGAAGGCTGAGGTAGGGGGATTGTTTGAACCCAGGAGTTTGAGGTTGCAGTGAGCTATCATGATGCCACCTGCACTCCAGCCAGAGAGACAGAGCAAGACTCTGTCTTAAAAAAAAAACAAAAAACAAAAAACAAACAAACAAAAACCCACGAAAAACAAAAACAAAACAAAAACCTCACAAAACTTGGGGTTCTGGTGCCAAACAGACCTGAGATGAAACCATGAAACCAAGTAACATCTATTGCTAGGTAACTTTGGGCAGATTATGCCCTAGTTTCCTCTTCTGTTAAATAGGGATAATAGTATTTACATTGCAGGGGTGTTGTGAGGATTAAATAGATAATGTGGGGTAAAACACTTAGCATATAACCAGGGTGAAAAATAAACACACAAAGGTGAGCCAATGTAATTATCATAACAAAATTGAGGATCCACGAGTAATTTCCTGGCTCAAAGTCAAAAAGTCAGTAAGCAATGAAGCTGAGATGAAAACTCAACTCTCAAAAACACTTATAAAAAGAAGGGGATAAACTCTTAATGAGCTATATATACACATGTTAATATTACCTATGTAAAGTCTCTGGCCTGCTGAAGTGCATGCAAATATCAAGGCAGAGTACAATACACGTCAAAAATGATAATGCGACTACATAAAGCCGGTGAATTAAAATTAGTCCAGTTCCAACTGGGTAATGGAGTGGGAAGTGGAGGGGATCTACTTATATTCATAAATTTATTTTATGCACTGCTTAGGTCCATTTATTCAAATCTAGTGTAATAACATTAATAATGAACATAAATATTTTTATTATTTTCCTATTATCTGAAAAGTAGATTTTTAAGTGAAAATAAAAGTCAATTATCAAATACCTGAACTGTTGGGTTATTTTCCAGAACAAGTTGTTGATCGGTAGCCTAGGCTTCTACTGGTATTCTGTGAATGACAACAAAATGTTCTAAAACTCAAAAGAAATCTCGTCTCAATTTGTAGAGCTTTTTTTTTTTTTTTTAAATCACTTCTAAGCTTTTCTCTTCCTAATTTTTCTTAAACTTCTGAAATCTGTTGCCAGGCAATAGATTAAACATATAAATAACAGAGGAATATTAATAGAAAAATTAGAAATAATTGTGATTTGATAGTTTGATTTTTTCATAATTATTTTTATATTATAAACATATGGTTTAATTTATTTTCTGTTATAATATTATTATTTTTGGTTTCAAAAATATCATGGCTTCTACCTTATCTGCCATCTGAAAAAGTTTGAAAACCAATAATACATTTTATTCTAAATTAACTTTAAAATGTGGGCCTCTTTTAATTTTGAGAATAGTTTTATCCTAAGAAAATTTCAGCTCTACTTTAGCAATGGTTTTGAAAATTGTTTTTAGCAGCAAAACCTTTTTTATCCAAACGTAATCTTTCACACAACATTTTAAAACAATCAAAATGACACATATTTATAAGTTAAAATTTGTAGTATTTTCCTTATTAAAATGCATCTATCGACAGGACTCAAAAATCTCAAATCTAGAATTATACGTTTGACACAATTTACTTTTGTATTTTGTTTCATACAAACAAGCATTTGTAAATAGTAAATACAGTTTTTATACTACTAATTCTGTTATCATAAGGTATTTCCTCTTGATTCAACTGATCCAGGAGCTTGAGTGGAATAATACAAAATATTGTTCCAAATTTTTATCATTGGCAAATCTAACAGTTGATGTTATATCTCTTACCAATTTCCTTTTATACCACTCTGTCAAAAGCAATCATTATTATGTTTTTCTTTGATTTCTCCAAATTTTCTATTTTTTTATTGCTTTTTTAAAATCAGCAAACCAGATACTATGACGACGACGACGACAACTACTACTAGTCAACACCACCTGCAGCAAGTATCTACTTAGTACTTGCTATATGCTAGGCACAATTTTAAGCAGAGTATGGATATTAACTCATTGAATCATAACCACCCTATAAGATAGGAACTATCATTACCCCCAATTTATACTATAGATGAGAAAATAGATTCAGAGTAACCAAGTAATTTGTCCAACAACATCAGCTGAGTAGCAGGGAGGATCTGAATCTAGGTAGTCTGGTTCCAGTGTCTTAATCATTACTCTAAACTCCCTCCTGATTCAGTTAAGACTGAATGAACAGCAAATCAGGTTGAAACAATTTGTTTATTGGTTCACATAGATAAGTAATTCAGCTAAGCAAATTCGTTTCTCCAGAAGGTGCTCTGGTTTGGTAATTAACTTGACCTTCAAAATAGTAGTTCAGAAATAAGGTAGGTAAATACAAAAGAATAAAAAGTGCTAAAACCAATTAAATCAAAATATTTTGAAGGAAGAAGAAATAAGAAACCAGTGGTACTATGGGGATCTTGGGGAACCAAGATCCAAAAAAGAACAGGTACTAGCTGAAGAAATAGGGGCATACAGTCAAGGAGAAATACAAAAGTTCTATAATAATAATAATAATGATTGAATGAAGCTGAAATCATTGTTATTATGATATGAGCACCTTAAATGAATAAGAAAACAAGGAAAAAGCACCTAGCAGCCATAAGCAAGTTCAAGTTCACAGAATTGGAAAGATTATAAAAAGATGAGAAAAACAAACCACTCACCCATTGAAATACTATGCTTTCCTAGGGAAAGAACCCTAGGAAACAGTAGTTCAAAAATTCTTGACAGAAAAAAATTTATGTTTGTCCCCAGGAAATAATTTTAATCTGATGTTCATGTACACTTTGAAAAAATATCTATTAAGATTAATGGTCAGATTGGAATAAAAAAAAGTGTTAATTAATTAACATATCTCTTTTTAGATAGATTTGGGGTGCCTATGATATCTTTATAAATAAAATGTGGAAATGAGAGATCTATATTTGTACTTAGATAATTATAACCAAAGAGTGTTACCAGTGGATGAGTGCCAACATGGAGACAAGTTCTCTTATTTTCTCAGTTTTTAAAAATATCTTTCAGGATATACATATAAGTGAAATATGTGAAGAAGGTATTTATCAAGCAGTTACAAAGTTCAAATATATTTTCAACATAACATTTTTTTAAAAAAAATCACCTTTTCTATTTTGTTCTTAGTAAAAGCAGCCATATTCAAGGACAAAACTTTTATGAAATACTGTGTGCTAAAGGATGGGAATTCAGAACCTATTAAAAAGCAGTCCTAGACTTCAAAGAGCATAATTTATTGGGAGAGAAAGAAAAGCAAAACAGGGAGGGAGATGGGGAAGAAAAGCAAAACAACAGATAGAATATAGTGCAAATCAAGGTATCCCCAAGTGCTTCAGAATATGGAGTTGTAGCTACCATACCGTGGGAGTGATAGAGGTGGTGGGTAAGGTGGGGAAAATTCTCAGAAGAGGGGACACCTGAGTTAAATCTTTCCAAATAGCTACAGTGACAGCTAACAGGTTCTTGCCTTATTCCACAACCATAGCTGATAACTGTTTAGTGACCCAACTTGACCCAGTAACAATCCTTGTCTAAAGTATTTTCGAAAAGCCAGTCAGAAGTGAAAAAAAGAATGGAATTAACACACAAAAGAAAACACAAAAGAGAGAGACTGCAAGATGCAGTCAGTCTCTGATTTCTATCCACCTCCTTCGGCCCAGGTTGTTGCTCAACTATGGGGGTCCATGAGTTGAAAGATTAACTATTTTCTCTAAACCAGGTAGCTAAGATTATTGGACAAGGAGGTTCAAATACAAGGTTGACAGTAAGAGCTCTACTCAATTGAACTGGGTATCTTCACAGTGCCTTCCCTTTCATCTTAAGATTCTATACATAAAGCTGAAAGCATGTTACTTAGTAAACAGTAACTGTCCGAAAATAATACTGAAGTTTAAATGTTTTTTCTTCCAATTAGTTTACACTTCTCTTCAAGCTACAGATTGATATTTTTTCACAAGTAAGTCAACATCCTTACCAATGTTTGTAAACTATACTGGAGTACATAGTTATAAACAAACCTACTTAAAACAGTAGTAAAATAGCTTACCAAAAATCTCATTCTAGCCACCTAGCATTTGAGATGCTTAGTAGGTCCTTTATTATCAAAATGTGTTTGTGGGGGTGGAGAGCAAATAAAAAGTGTAACAGAATATCCATTAGCAGAATGACAAGAGATTTCAAAGTCGTTTTCTGCTTTACTTAGGAATAATTTTTTTTTTTTTTTTTTTTTTTTGAGACAGAGTCTCACTGTGTTGCCTGGGCTAGAGTGCCGTGGCGTCAGCCTAGCTCACAGCAACCTCAAACTCCTGGGCTCGAGCAATCCTACTGTCTCAGCCTCCCGAGTAGCTGGGACTACAGGCATGCGCCACCATGCCCGGCTAATTTTTTCTATATATATTTTTAGCTGTCCAATTAATTTCTTTCTATTTTTGGTAGAGACGGGGTCTCACTCTTGCTCAGGCT
>RJWJ010011648.1:0-20271 GCA_004363605.1 Indri indri | reverse complement strand
AGACGATCCGCCCGCCTCGGCCTCCCAGAGTGCTAGGATTACAGGCGTGAGCCACCGCGCCCGGCCTTAGGAATAATTTTTAACAAAATTATATGCTTCTGGCTATCAAAGACTAAATGCAGCCTGTTAATGACCATTACTGCTCAGAGCCCGCAGTCCCACAGAGAGCTCCGCACCTTAAACCGGGTCTGCGAACCACCGCGCCTCAGGCCTCGTGCAGACCCACCGGGCCCGCGGGCTCCCCGCGACCTCCCGCCAGTCCCGGGCTGCCCCACAACCCCCTTCTCGGCGCCCACAGCATGGCGCCCCCCTAGATCCTTGCGTTCGGACCCCTGCTCGCCGCAGCGACGGTGACAGTGGCTGTGGCTCAGCAAGGTGAGATTGTGCCTGCAAAAACTACAAGCTGTCCACAGACTGCTCTTTGAACGTAAATGGTCAGTGCCAGTGTACTTCAATTGGTACACAAAACACTGTCATTTGCTCAAAACTGCCTTCCGAATGTTTGGTGGTGAAGGCAGAAATGACTGGCTCAAAGTCTGGGAGAAGAGCGAAACCTGAAGGGGCTCTGCAGAACAATGATGGGCTTTATGACCCCGACTGCGATGAGCAGGGGCTCTTTAAAGCCAAGTAGTGCAATGGCACTGCCACATGCTGGTGTGTGAAGACCGCTGGGGTCAGAAGAACTGACAAGGACACTGAAATAACTTGCTCCGAATGAGTGAGGACCTACTGGATCATCATTGAACTAAAACACAAAGCAAGAGAAAACCCTTATGATGTTCAAAGTTTGCAGACTGTGCTTCAGGAGACAATCACAACTTGTTATCAGCTGGATCCAAAATATATCACAAATATTCTGTGTGAGAATAATGTTATTACTATTGATCTGATATAAAATTCTTCTCAGAAAACTCAGAATGATGTGGACATGGCTGATGTGGCTTATTATTTTGAAAGATCTTAAAGGTGAATCCTTGTTCCATTCTTCTAAGAAAATGGACTTGAGAGTAAATAGGGAACAACTGGAGCTGGATCCTGGTCAAATTTTAATTTACTATGTTGATGAAAAAGCACCAGAATTTTCAATGCAGGGTCTAAAAGCCGATGTTATTGCTGTCATTGTGGTTGTGACAATAGCAATTATTGCTCGAGTTGTGCTGGTTATTTCCAGAAAGAAGAGAATGGCAAAGTATGAGAAGGCTGAGATAAAGGAGATGGGTGAGATGCATCCAGATCTTAATGCATAGCTACTGTAATGTGAAGATTAACTATAAGAAGGGAAATTAGCCAATGGACTCAGATTACAAATGTGTGAACGTGGGACAAAGAGAAGATCTTGGAGGATTACTGTTTTGTTAGTTAACATCATGTATTTGCAATAGTGAAGTCTGTACTCAGACTATAAGCAGCATGAAATTGACTTTACCAATCTTAAAATTTCACAAGTGTCTTATATATGCAGATGTAATAGAAAATCCAGAACTTGGACTGCATAGTTAAAATTATTTATGTGTAACATTGAGGAGTATGCATTAGATATACTTCCACAGTAGAGTTTGAATGACTACTGTCTCATCTGTGACTGAAAACTGCTTTTCTATTTGAGTCTTGTACATATAAACTTTTTTTTTATGAACTATGAAATAAAACACTTAAAACTGAAAAAAAAAAAATGACCATTACTAAAAATGATTAGTCTCCTCCTTGGACAGACCTATAAAGCATGTAACTAAGCAAGAACCAAAAATGAATGTCCTAATATTGTTTATTATATTGATAAATGGCTAAAAGTTTTTGTATATAAACTTCTTTTAGAAAACTACCTTTTCTAAAAGAATTATAAATTCACAATGATTCATACACACATAGCCATGTTTAAGTTATTTATAATGTAAGGCAATACTAGTCTATATATTATAGATTTTAATTTTTATTAAATGAGGACTAAATTTAACTATGATTTGTCTTACCTATGATGATATACCAATAATTCAGAGAGAAGTACTGCACAGATTAAACAAGTACTATTTCTATACTTGAATATGATCTGCATCTAAATGGGGGCCCGCCCAACATGCCATATTCTTACAGTTTCTGGTATTATTTTTAAGTGTTTTTGATATGTTTTGGTTCCACTAGGCTTACTAAAGAAAGTCATTCATCAACTTTGTGCAAAGAGTGCTATTAAAGGCTTAATAAGAAGTACATCCTAGAGATCAGGGGAGGAGCAAACAAAAAAACTGGATTCAGTATAAAAAGTGTATTAGGACACAGGCTCACCTGTACTGAGATATAACAATCATTCCAGTTTGTAATTAGTTGGGTATATATTAACTGGCAGACTACCTGCCTGTTGTTATTGCTGAGCTGTAACTGCTGAAAGGTGTCAAAATACAACACATAACTGAATTAATAATGAAAACTGAACAGGAATATAATTATTTTTAGAAGTGTGTGATCCACGTTCGGTTCCACTAAAATTATACCACAAAACTAGAGTTTTAAGGACTACTGAGAAACGGCAACAAATAAAAATAGCTTATATATGTATGCACTTGGTGTACAGTTTAGGCATATTTGTTATCAAAGAATGAACATCTCAATTTACCTGTAATCACAAGGGGGTGTGATAAAGGTTGTTTATTATAAAATACTCCTTGTTCCACTATCCTTCTAAGTTTGGTGTCTTAGTGACTAAATGGTTGGTTGAGTAGTTAAGTAGTACAGATCAGAGAATAAGAATAGTTTAATGATAAGGAGATGATGACTCACAGATTCCTTCAGCAATCTGTCCCATGTGAATGTCTCATCCAAAAAAAACAAAAAAAAGGAGAAGGGTCATACTAAACAAGGTAAGTCCTATGTTTTAGATCTATTTAAAATCAAGTTTTTAAAACTTGTTTAGATTTTATTTACGTGTAATAAGGACCAACTTACATGTATGGAGAGCTTCTCAACATTTAAATACATTACTGGTATAATAAAGTAAAAAACAGGTAAGACTTTGCAAGCCATTTTTGGGACACTGGGAATTTCAGATTCATGATATTGAGAAATCAGGCATTAAATTTTGGCTGAATACTAACATTTTAAAGCTTGTCTGCTTGTTTTCCCTTTAGAACTCTAAAAATGTACTTAGTGTTAGAAATAAATCTTTACTATCTAACAATGAGAAGATATTACTGTTTGAAAGCTTTACAAACCATAACACTTCAAACAGAATTAAGCATGTACAAGTGAAAGAGAGTATTAAAAGGAAACTTAACAGAGAGATGCCAAAATTTTTTCTCACTCCAAACACAGGGTTCTCACCAATTCGGTTTTATTTGGATAACATAAACGATCTTTCCAGGCTATTTTGGAATTTAAAGAAATCTAAGGGTTTTAATGAAAAGATTTAAAAGTTGAGCAAGTTCACTATTAATTTGTTTGAACAGCAGGTTTAAAACAGCAGAATTGGACAGACAGAACTACCTATCCTTGGTTCAGTTTTCAGATGTTAAAGGTGAGGTTACGTGTCTCAAATTATTAGTAAAAGTTATATAAATTAACAGTCCATATTCTTTGTTAACCAGATTTAAAGTTATAATTTATTGCCTATAATTATGAGTCAAGTATTACATGCTTTACTCTCATCTCAAGTTTCATCTTAACACTGTGTTCTTATTACAAATTTACAGAAGAACCTATTAATTATTCTTTGGCTTCATTTGGCTAAGAGTTAGGAAGACTGGAGAACCACAGGATCCAAGTATGTTATAGGGATTCTGCTTCCAATCTGCTTGACAATGATGGTGGAATGGGATCCTGGTATGGAACCACACTTTTCCTTCCTGTTTGCTTTGATTGAGCTAATGACACAGGCAAGAAATCAGTTGAGTTTTACTGAAAAATATAAAAGCTAGAGACCTCTTTACACTTAAGTTGATTAAAAATTTATATTTTACTCTAACTAAACCATCCGATGGAAGAAATACACTAGAAAACAGTACCTTTTTGGTTTCAAATTGTGCTTCCTCCTGACAGCATCCTCTGCAATCAGGATCCAGTTGAAGCAGGTTGAACTGTCCAAGAAGATCACAAGAGCTGCAGAGCAAGTTGCTAGAGAACCCTAACTCTCTGCATGCCTCCGATGAAAACTCTGCCCCAAAAGCAGACACCTGAAAATAAAAAATAAGAAATAAAATATAACTCCATATTTACATTATAAACCTTCCAAAAAAGAGAAAAATGTGTTGTTAAAAACACACTGGAGACAAGTTACCAAAACATTTCATTTGGAGACAAATTCTTTTTTAAACTCTATAACCTTATATGAGAGTCTTTGGTGCCTCCCACCTCCCACATAAGCTTTTTTCTTAAAAATCTATCATCTTTCAGCTTAGCTAAAATACAAAAAAAAATCATTTTCATGATATGTATATTATATATTTTATTGAACATTTTTTTAAAAAGAATTTTCTTTTCTGAAAAAATAATGCCCATTTCATTATAAGAACCTGTTCATATAGGTCTATGGAGTAACACTAATTGTAGGATCTATCTGCAGTCACGTCCAGCAGGGGAAGGGAAGAGAAAGATGGGGATGGTGTGGGAGAAAGCAAGAGCATAGAAGAAATTAAACTTTTGGTTTTAGGTACTAGCTCCATCCATCATCTACAAGATATGTGATCCTGGGCAAGCTATCCTCCCTAAGCTTTCATTTCCTCACTCATAAAGCAAGCAGTAATGTTTCCTACATAAAACAGACTGCTGTAAAGGTTAAATGAAATGACTTAAAGTAACCAATCAGAATGACAGACAAAATCAGGCTTTCAAAAATATTCTTTCCCTCATCCATTTTTCTTTCACACCTCAGTGAATGTGGCATACCTTCATTTGTCTATAAGGCCAATCCCTCTACCTGTGCTTTGGATTCTATCTTCTCTCATCTCCACAGGGATTTCATTTCATCAATAACACAATCCATTGGTATATTAAAGCCCTATAGTTCTAATTGCTCTCCCCACATTCTGTCACTTCTGAATTGTTACTAAAGCCTGGTTTCTGATCCTACTACTCCATTAAATTTGCCAAAACCACCAAATGCAAAGGCATTCAAAACTGTTGTGCTTTAGTTGCTCTTTCCATAGGCTTGTCCTCTATTTCCGTTCTCTTCTATGACCTCTTACATGCTGCTGCTTCCCACAGTTCTGCTTTTGGTTCTCTCTTAGCTTTACATACTTTCCACGGACAACTGCATCTTTATCTATGGCTTCAGATACCAATTTATTGAAAACTCCCAATATTTTCTCTTGAATGCCAAGCTTCCAAAGCCAACAGCCCACTTGACGTCTCATTTAGATGTTGCATACGCATCACAAATTCAAAATCTCCAACAGTGAAACTTATCTTTTCTCCTTAAATCTATTCCTCCTGAATTATTCACTATCTTCATAAATTGGTACCATTTCTCTGACCAGCTGGTTTTCCAGGTCAGTCATCCTACACTCCACAACCATCACCATTTGTACAACCAATTAATGTATTTTCACAATGCTGTCTCTTAAGGGGTTTTCAAGTCTTTTCCTGCCTCAGTGGCTTAAATGCTCACCGCCAGCACTACCTCTTATTACTTCCCCAACTCTATTCTATTTTCCAGCTACAATGAATTCTGACAGTACCTTGAAGTATAAAACTACTTTGACACACCTTTGCTTATATTTTTCCTTATGTGTAAGGCTCTTTCCCCCCTTGTTAATGCCTACTTATTTCCAGGAACCTGATCAGTATCAGTCTTCTAGGAAGCTTTCGCCAAAAAAAACCAGACCTCAATCTTTAGCCATAGTACTTTTCTTCTCTGAGAAAGAAATTTGTGCACAGCTATAAAACAGTACTACTCATGACACTGTCCTATGTAAATCTAGGGTTGTCTGACTCCCTAACAATACTACGAGCTCTTTTGAAGGCAAGCATTAAGTTGTTTCTCTGTATTTCCAGCACTAGTGCTAGTTTTTACATGTTTGTTGAACAAATGAATTGGTTAAAACCACAGCCTCGAGTAGGGGGAATTTCAGATTATTTGATGGCAACTGATTGATCTTCTACCAAGGGTCTGAAAATTTATGTAAAGGGCCAGATAATAATTATGTTAAGCTTTGGTGGCTACATGGTTTCTGTCACAAATACTCAACAACTCAACTACTGTAGCACAAAAGCAGTCATTGACATTACACAAATGAATGTATTCTAATAAAACTTTATTTACAAAAACAGGGTTAGCTGGATTTGGCCCATCAGCTGTAGTTTGCCAATCCTCTTCTAAACTCAGCTGGTAGATTAAAATCCAGGGGCATTACCAAAGAAAAAACTTTTTAAGTATTGCTGGCATGTTCACTCCAAATGCTGATCATCCCATTTGATACTTTTTACACCTTTTACTCTAACTCTATAATAAACTGGAATGTATATAATCTTCAAAATAGATCAAATATCCCAGCCTAGTTGGAGATGTCTATGAGTTTATTGGTTAATTTGTGTGGTTGATCCCTCTAGTTTAACTATAAGACATTTGCTACTGTACTATTACTTTGCATAATTTCTCCATTAGTAAAGTGACCTGCCTGATCTAGTTCACAGGTTAGTTTGAAAATCGAGTATACTAATGGGGCAGACTGTATTTTCCAAAGATGGCTGCATCTATATAAACACACACACACACACACACACACACACATCATCATCATCATCATCATCATCATCTCACATGCTCTTTTCACAATGTGATTGGTAGTGCTCCATTGAGAAATGGGGTCTATGTTCCTTCCCCTTGAATCTGGGCAGGGGCTGTGACTGTTCTCACCAAGAGTTGTCAAAGAAGTGATTATTATGTGATTCTGAAGGTAGGTCATAAAAAAGGAAACAGCCTCTGCCCCGCTAGTACTCTCTTTCTGGGAACATCAACTTTGGAACTTAGCCACTGTGCTGTAAAGAAGTCTAAACTAAAGAGACAACGTGGAAAGGCCCATGTAGAGAGCAACTGAAACCTCCAGCTGACAACCTGCATCAACCACTAGACATGTGAGTAAAAAGTCTTCAGATTTTAGGCCCCAGTCTTTCAACTGAGGTCTGAGACACCACGGAACAGACAAGCCATTCCTGCTGTGCCCTGTCTGAATTGCTGAACCACAGAATCTGAAAGCAAAATATATAATTGTTTTACACCACTAAATTTTAGGGTAATTTTGTTTTTGCAGACATAGTAATAAAAGTGCAATAAAACTGAAATCACTTTGAAAACTGTGAACTGCTTAAAAAATGTAAGAAATTGTTACTAAAGCTTGTTTAACAAAGATCTCAAATGTATAATCATACAATTGCACTATTTGGTTTTATTCTTGAATTTACTGAGCACCTACTGACAGGTGGCATGAATATGCAAAACATATTTGAAGTCTTAAGACATCTTGATTCAAATGCCAGCACAAAGCAACCTCACCTCTGAACATGGAGAATTATCACTTATCTCACAGAGTTTTGAGGATTAAAGGAGAAAATGTACAGAAAGCATCTAGCATCTTGCCCAGTACACAGTACGTATTTAATATATGTTGATATTATTCCCACCTTCCACTACGAAAGCACACTTAAAAACTACAAAACATTACGTAAAGTGTTTTAATCACTACATTAGACATAGGACAAAGGGTAAGTGTAGGGGAGATGTAAGGTCTCTTGCGTTTCATGGATGAACTACTTTTTTCTAGCTATTCTATCACTGGTTTTGAATTTAAGGACATTAGAACATATTGTTAAGCACTTCACAGATAAATACCTAGCGCTAATTAATATAAGGGTTCAAAATTATGCCTGCTATCTCTTTATTGCCGCAAAGTAACTGAATTAACATTTAAACTTGCACATTAAGACCAAATATTAAATTTTAAAATAATTAGTCACATTTGTAAGAAAGACAAAGATTCTAACAGGGTTCCTGACTGGGATAACCATTTAACTTGCTCTCTTTCAAAGCAGAATTGACAAACTAAGAGACTCCATTCTCTTCTTCTCCATGCATTATTCATTGTTTTATTTTTTTAGTATTAATGATTTCCTTGTAGATGAGGGTTGGCAGCAGGGAAACTGGATTAACTATATTGTACCATTATCTTTTCAGGCAAAAGTCTGGCGTCGCTATATATTTTACTATACTTTTACCTACATATTAGTTGTCTCAACTAGTCTTTACTCTCAGGAAACGCATATGTTTTTCACGTAATTCTGAACAAATTTCAAATGTGAGACAAAAGTAAACAGATGATTGAACCCCCATTAAAATGAATACCAGAAACATGGCTGGCCCTTATGGCAAGCACCAGATATTTTGCTAAGCACTTTACATTATTATTATATTTAATCTTAACCACCCTATGAAATAGGAATTATTAACCCCATTTTATAGAGAAGGAAACAGAGGCTTAGGATAGTTAAGGTAATTTGTCTAAGATCACACAGAAAATAGGTGGCAGCATTAAGATTCTAATCCTGACCCCAAAGGCAATCACAGCAACAACAAAAATAAATAAAAGGGACGTGATCAAATCAAAAATCTTCTGCACAGCCAAGGAATCTATCATGAGAGCAAAGAGACAACCTACAGAATGGGAGAAAATATTCGCATGCTTACACATCCAATAAATGGCTGATAACTAGAATCTATATAGAACTCAGGAAAACCATCAAAAAGAAAAAAAAGAAACAACCCTATCAAAAAGTGGGCAAAGGACATGAACAGAAACTTTTCAAAAGAAGATAGACTAATGGCCAAGAAACATATGAAAAAATGCTCAACATCTCTAATCATCAGGGAAATGCAAATCAAAACCACCATGAGATATCACTTAATTCCAGTGAGAATGGCTTTTATCCAAAAAGTCCCAAAAGAATAATTGTTGGTATGGATACGGAGAGATAGGAACACTCATACACTGTTGGTGGGACTGCAAACTAGTATGTCTGTGGAAAGTAATGTGGAGATACCTCAAAGAACTGTGAGTAGAACCACTATTTGATCCAGCAATCTCATTACTGGGCATCTACCCAAAGGAAAAAAAACATTCTATAAAAAAGACATCTGCATTAGAATGTTTACAGCAGCACAATTCACAATTGCAAAGATGTGAAAACAACACAAGTGCCCATCAATACATGGGTGGATCAATAAAATGTGGTATATGTATACCATGTACTTCTACTCAGCCACAAAAAACAATGGTGATCTAGCAACTCTTGCAGTATCCTGGATAGAGCTGGAGCCCATTCTACTACGTGAAGTATCACAAGAATGGAAAAACAAGCACCACATGTACTTACCATCAAATTGGTATGAACTGATCAACACTTATGTGCACATACAGTAGTAACATTCATCAGGTGTCAGGCAGGTGGGATGGGTATATTCATACCTAATGGGTGCGGTGCACACCATATGCGGGATGGACACACTTGAAGGTCTGACTTGGGTGGGGCAAAGGCAATATATGTAACCTGAACATTTGTACCCCCGTAATATGCTGGGAAAAAAAAAAGATTCTAACCCTGTCCTCAAAACCCCTAACCACTGTTACTAACTACCATATTTTACAGAATCCATGACACATCATTATTGTATGTACCTCTAAGAATAAGAAAAACGCTGACAATAATTGTGTGACCCATCCATTATAAGACTCAGTGAGATATCAACATGTGAAGAAAAGGGGTGGGGGAGGGGTGTCTCAGACTCAATAACAGATAATATCATTCTATACTGCTTTTCAGTACAGTGCTTTTCTGAATGAGGAAATACTATACATGATCTCAATGAAGGATCAAGTATCACTTTGGGGAGCTTTTGTAAACAGCTCCCTTAGGCTATACTAAAATATTACTTTTCTAATGCTTAAGCATACTCAGAATATATTTTCAGATTAAATCACTTTATATGCTCCCAGTTGCTACCCCATTGAAATGCTGATAACTACACATTGCCATTAACTTGAAATTATAGCTATTCAGAGGTGTAGATACACATAAAAAGTCAGCTTATCTAGTCTAAGGACTCAGAGGTGTGAATTAACAAAATATGAGCTAAGTCCAAAGGAGAGTTTTATTCTCTATCCCTGGTGGTATCTCAATCTCAAGGTGTAAAGAAATTGTTCTCTCATCCCCTTTTTATTAACATGCCAGGTTCCAAAGATTTGGCCAATTTTCACTACTGCCAACTACTTATTCTGATCTTTTATTTCCTTTGGCTGACTGTGAAATTCAGGAGTTTTTCTAACTTATTGCTGTTTTTCCAACAATTCTCCATATTCCTTTTCATTTTCAAGGTTTTTGTTGCTTTTTTTTCTTAAAAACATTAGTCATTATGGAAGAGACAGACTAAACCTTAGGGAAGTTAAAATAGTTTATTAAGGGTGAATTCTCCAGGACTCTCTTTCTCTTTGCTGAATCATTCTGTATTTTTGGGAGTGGGTGGGATTTATCACTGCTGTACACAAACTGCAGATATCCTGATGACTCTGATAGCATGGAGCAACATGAATGAACTGGGAGGCCATTTATACCTCAGAGGGATTTAAATGAACAAATACATATGAGGCACAATAAAAAATTATGAAAAAAAATGGCCCCTGTATTCCCTTTGGCTACATTCTAATTGGCACAGGGGCAGGAAGAATGGAGGGGTGGACACAGAAAGACACACACACAGATATGATTAGTTAAGACTGTGTGGATCGGTGTAATACAGTATAAAGTATGATGACAGAATATGTAAGGGAGAAATTACATCTGACTTTGCAAGTCTGGAAGTGGAATGTGGGTTAAGCTTTGTATTCTATCTAAACAAGAAGGAAATAAGGAAACTAAGGCCAAGAGTAAATTAATTTGCCTTAGATTCAGTCAGCTGTTAGAAGTTAAACTAGATAATAGACTTCCTTAACGTTTAGTGTGGTTTTTACTGTTATACAACACCAAGAATATGAACTTAATAGGCAGGGTTTGAGAGAGAGGGGCTGTGCATTATGGCTGTCTATGGGGATATTTAAGTGGAATGGTGTGTGCCTGTGGTTGATAACCCAGCAGTTTTATTTGATGGCTTACTGTGTTTAAGTTAGTATGCTCTTTCTTGTGGGGGTCACAAAAAAGAATGCGTAAGTTGATTCCTGCCCTCAAAGGTTTTAGTCTGTACTTACTAGCAAGAGTTGTACAGTTACCAGGAAATTTTTGAATCATATCTAAGGCAGAGTCCAGGCATGTGTATTTTAACTTCTCCTCCCCCCATAATTCTCATAGACACCTCCAGTTGGGATCACTAACAAGCTAAGTGAACACCATGTTCAAAGGCCTGCTGAATGAGAACATAGTGTAAGAAATATATCAAAACAAGTAATGCCAATTCTCCACCTCTACCTTTTTGCTCTCGGTAGAGGCAAATGTTGGGAAACTAAGCCTGGACAAACAAGTGCCTTGTTAAGGAATGCTGAGGAGGAGAGACCTCACCTTAAAAGCAACAGGGAGCCACTGAAGAGTTTTAATCATGGCAAATTTAAGGTTTAGAAAGATCACTCTGGATACTCTGGAGAGAATGGATTAGAAAGGAAGAAAATAAGATGGGTACACCGTTAAGGAAACTGTTGTGGTGATTCCAGGCAAGCAAAGACAGTGGCCTGAATTTAAGTTACTACCTGAAGAAATAGAATTAAGTGGACTGCCTTGGAGAGTTCTAAGGGTCAAGCAACTAACTGAATTCAGAGAATGAAAGGAAAGAGAATTTAAAATGGCTAATTTCTGGCTTAGGTAATTGGGAAGCCGGCAAAGCCAACCATTTAAATTTTTAATATAGACAGAGATAATTCAAAAGGTGAACCAGAAGGCTGTTATTTCTAAGGTGAAAGATGTTTTTGGTCTGAATGAGGGACTAACAGTTAGTGGAGAGATCTGAGAGATATTTAGGAAGTAAAAGCAATAAGATTTGGTAATTGCCTGGATGTGAGATATGCAAGGAAAGGAAGGAGTCAAAGATGACACCCAAGTTTAAGGCTTAAATTTTATGGATAGCCACTGGGGTACATTATTTAACGGCCATAAATTCCTATCCTGATAATGCATACTTCTTTGCAATGTGGCCTGTCACTCTTCCCACACAGAGATAGATGGACTCTATTTCCCTATCCCCGAAATGTAGATTGGTCTTGTGACTTGCTTTTGACAAATATGTGGCAGAGGTGATATAGGTGATTTCCAAGGCACAGCCTTAGGAGGCACTGTAGGTTTTGTTCTTTTGGAGTGTTGCCCTGAGACTGCCAGGAAAAGAAGTTGATCTAGTCTATTAGAGGATGAGAGGTCACATGGAGGAGAATCAAGTAGCCCCAGCTGACAGCACCAACTATGAAAGGCAGTACCCTTGGAACTTTCAGTTCAGCTGACCTACTAGCTCAACATAGTGCATAAATGAGACCAGAGGAAATCAGAGGAACTACTCTACTAACCCACGGAATTATGAGAAATCACTGTTGCTTTAAGTTTTGAGGTGGTTAAACAACCACAAACAACTGAAAGTCAGAGATAGGGAGATCAGAAGACAACTTAAAAGGCTATTTATTCTTCCATAGTGGTGATGGTGAACTCCAATGACCTAAGATGCACAAAAAATTACTTAAAGAGTAAAAGTTTAGAGAGGAGTGTTCCACTAATTTCTAAGGCACCAAATACCCGAATAACAGAGTATTGGAATGTTAATTAGAGAAGTAAAGAATCTACCTCTTGGGTAAGGTAGCAAAACAAACAGGCAGGATGCTTTCAAACCCCCTGAGAAAAGAAAAGCAGGTGTTTACAGAAGCCTGCCATATAGTCCCTAACTCCCTCAAATCTTGGACAAATTAATTAAACCAGTTCCCTAGGAGAAAACTTTTCAGCAGGCTCAGTAGGGAATACCTAAAGAATTAAGAAATGTAAAAGCTCCCAACACAGTGCCTAAAATTCTATTATTCACATAGCAAAACATGGATTGCAAACTTCTTATGAGGAGCTGGCCAACGTCTAGCTGTTTCGTGAATGAATAGAAAAATAAGTCAAAATTAGGCTTTCCTCATTCAAAGATTAAGAACCCATCTATTCTGTTAATGGAGAAAAAATAAAAAACACTGCCCAATTTTTAGCCAAATGACGGCCATCAATTAAAGAATCAATTTCAAAAATAAATTATGCTTCGGAATACAAAAGCTCCTTATATTGCAACAACATTGTTTAAAACCACAAATCACACTGAAGAGCACACAGCGTTATGCGAATGCCAAGGAGAGATAAGACGCTAACAGTTAAAAAGGAAGAACGAGAGAGAGATGTCAACATGAATTGTTCGCCTGGACCAAAGACTAGAAGACTTTCCTCTAAGATTTGGGAGCCTCGTCACAAGGAACAGTAGTAGTTCTCTTGCATTTCCGCCCGTTTAAAAACCACTTTCACTCTTTGCCAATCTTTATTGCCCCGCCCTGTGTCTGATTTACTGATTGTTTTTAGCTAGAGCTGTGTAAGAGAAAATAAGTACTCAAGACAATCTGAAGTCTGGAAAACACTGCTGTTAGAAACCCCAAGGCAGGGAAGAATAAGCATCAACCGAGGAATTAAAGCCACGTTGCATTCCAGCCTCAGCCGTTACTAAGGAAGCCCAGTCCTCCCACCCTTTTCAAATGTGGCTCCCAAACAGGACCGAATGTTCCGTTTTCCTCAGTTGCACTCCTCCTACTCGCCCTGGGGCAGCCGCGGAGGAGATCTACACTCACCGCTTGAAGTACAGTAGCCAACAGCAAACGCAGCCCAAACGCCGGAACAAGCCATCGGCTGCGCCCAGCCGCCATCGCCTCCATCTTCTATAGGTCTCTGGCTGCCTACAGGACCCCTTAGCTAGGGGCGTCCACTCCAGAGCCTGATCCAAAACAGGCCGCTAAAGGCTGCTGCCATCAAACCTTTTGTTTTGCAGAGACGGGTATAAACTAAGGGTATATGAAAGCTTAAAGGTGATCAAATATAAAGACAGTCACTGAGTGCTTTCGATTACCCGAATCAGGCACTTTCTTAAACTCCCCACTTCTTTGCTACTCAGTGCTCCTTTCTTTCATTCACGACACTCCGTCAAGCAGCCGAGAAGCCCCGCCTTCGCCCGTTTCTGCCCTGCCTTTTTCTCCACGTTTACCCAATCGAATGCCGCCTTGGTAGAGGCCTTGGCAGAGGAAACCAACCGTAAATCGAACCGAGAACGAAGAGCAGGGGTTCTTCGGTCCAATAAGCACCACCGAAGGGGGGGATGGGGTGGAGCCTCTGGTTGCCGAGCAGCGTACGTGGATGCGTGCGCGTGGTGGCGGAGGGGGATGGGCGGGGGCGGGGCTGAGGGCGGCGCAGCCGCAGCTGCAGCGCCGGTGGAAGAGCGCGCGGCCGCGAGCAAAAGAGGGAGGGAAGGAAGGAAGAGAGGGAGGCGGGCAGGCAGGCGGGCGCGGGGGTCGGGAACTGAGGCAGTAGAGGGAGGCGAAAGCCCGGCAGCCGCTTCGCGCTGTGTTTGCTGCGCGGGCTTTTGGAGGGGGCGACTGTAGAGTCGGCCGAGGAGAAGAGGGCACGGCGGCGTTGGTGCTAGCGCCTGGGGGCGGGGGACCGGAGAGGCGAGAAGGGGGGTCGCTGCGGTGGATCTCTCGCTGTCGCGCTCCCTTTCCTTGCCTCTCTCCCGGCTCGGTGGGCTCCTCCCGGCGTCTCTCTCGCCTCCGGGGCCCCGCTCCCCGCCCCCCGCGGTATGTCTTGATCCCGAGCAGCGGGTTTCATGGGGCTCCTCAGGATTATGATGCCGCCCAAGTTGCAGCTGCTGGCAGTGGTGGCCTTCGCCGTGGCGATGCTCTTCTTGGAGAACCAGATCCAGAAACTGGAGGAGTCCCGGTCGAAGCTAGGTGAGGAGCCGTACTGCTCCGGGCTGAGCGGTGTGGAAGGGGCCGGGCCGGGGACGCACTGCAGCCGGAGCAAGTGGGCGTTCGTCTAATCTGGGGTCTGGCTCAGGGGCTGGGGGCTGAAAGAGGTTGCAAAGAGAGCTGGGACTGAGGGGCATCGAGAGCACAAGCTCCACGAAGGGAGCTAATTAAGCTTGTGTGGCGTGCTGGGCTCGCGAGGTCATGGGGCAGAGCTTGGGCTTCCCTGAGCCAAAGGGTTGCCCCGAAGTAGGCATTCCACGGAGAAAGAGCGAGGGAAGACCGAACTCAGTGGGGAGCGGGTGCTGTTGGAGCAGATAGAAAAGCTCAGCCTCGCGTGTTCTCTAAAAGTCGTACAGAAAGCCCCAGCAATGTCAGCGAGGGGTATTCTAATTTGAGATATGGGTACCTGGGTACGTATTCTTTTGGGGTTGGAGGGGTTCACTAAGGGGTAGATACGCAGAAATGGAAGGAGATGCTGGGAATGATAGGGAGTAAAAGAAATACACTGTGGTGAGTTGCACTCCTGTCCTGGGGGCAGCAAGGGACCTTACCACTGACAGTTGAGGTAGGCTGGCCAGGTAGGAGAGGAAAGCAAGCAGAAGGCTTCAACGGAGTACCGAAACGAGGCATCTGGGATTTAAAGTCTTTTTTAATGTTGCTAAACTGATTAATTTCGGCTTCAGAATAAGGATGTATATATGCGTTCTTTCGCGGCAGTGTTGATGTAGTGAATTTAGAAGAGGAGGGAACGCTGAAGGAATTATAGTGAGGTTTACATTTGTCAAAGGAAAAGTTAAATTATGCGGAAAGTTAACCATATGGTTAAGTACCTTAAAGAGTTAGTGCTTTAATGGGTGAAGGGGTCTGAAGTACAAATAGTTGGAGTGTGAAGTTGTGAAAGAACAGAAAAAAGCACAGATAATATGTACTTTACGATTATTAGAGAATTTTGGCATTTGGAAGAGCTCAAGATGGAGAGGGAGTGTTAAAAGAATTGACAGTGATAAGTTTTGATTTAAAAATGTACATGGCACTTAATCAGCTCAAGAGGCTGTAATGAATATGGAAAAATAATGTGAAGTGTATACACTTTCACCTCAGCAACACTTCAAATGCCCTTTGAGAAGCAAGCAAAAAAAAACCTTTAGTAATATAATTTAGAACAGCTGGATGCTGCAGTGAGTGATGATTAATTTTTAAGAAAAATGTACCAGAAAGTAATTGTAGTATTAAATATAGCAGCTGTTTTGGTGGACTTTGCAAAAGCCTTGACATTTTAAAGAGCATTGTATCAAAGAGCATCAGATAAATCTGAAGCGTGACTAAAGTTGAAGAAGAGCTAAAGATACCTCATAAAGCCCTCAACTCCGGGGTAAAATTTGAAGAGCTATTCAATTTATTTACCATGATTTTATTAATATATGTCTTGTATGATGGAAAAAATGTTCACTTTCAATATTGAGGGTTAGCCAATATGGTTTTTCTTTTCATTTGGATCCAGTTAGTAATATTCAGGATCACATTCCATCTGGCTCAATGATCCAGCTTTACAGAAAAAAGTGACTCCTCTTAGAGAAAGTTGAAAGTTATATTAAAATAAAATTTGTACTTCGTTGTATTGCTATTTGGAATTCTCTGGAGTTGATTTCTTAGATGCATTACAATGGGTTGGAATGACCTAAATTTTTAATATTTCCCCCTTGTCTAACATTGTTTTCCATGATACTTGAAAATGATTTCCATAGACACAACCTGAATGATTTTAAAAAGAAAGTTATCTGAAGATGTAGGATGCCACAAGTAGAACATAACATGATTTCATGTGGCTTTTTTTTTATAAGAAAATTTCCATCAGAAATAATATACACTAAAATAAATAATTCCATGAGCAACAGTAGATGTATGGATCAAAATAAATCTTGAAACTGATTCAAGAAAAGGAGCCTCAAATACAAAACACTTGAAGTACTTTGCAAAAACAAAATACTTTGCACAAACATGGCAAATAAAATATAACTTTATGATTTATATCAGCATTCTTTTGATTTTTTTTTTTTTTTTTTAAGCCTTACAAGGGCCAGGTGTGGTGGCTCATGTCTGTAATCTTAGCACTTTAGGAGGCTGAGGTGGGAGGATTGCTTGAGGTCAGGAGTTTGGGACCAGCCTGAGCAACACAGTGAGACTCCCAAAAAACAGAAAAATTAGCCAGGCGTGTCCCTGTAGTCCCAGCTATTTGGAGGCTGAGGCAAGCGGGTCACTTGAGTACAAGAGTTTGAGGCTGCAATGAACTATGATGATACTACTACGCTCTAGCATGGGTGACAGAGTAAGACCCTGTCTCAAAAAAAAAAAAAAAAAAGTTCTTATAAAAGGCATTAGTCTGACCCCGTAGAAAAGAACGGCAGAAGAGGGCTTGCTTATTTATTTATTTCTTTATGAAGCAGCATCTCACCATGTTGCCAGGCTGACCTCGAGCTTCTGGCTTAAGCAATCCTTCCTCCTCAGTTTCTGTAGTAGCTGGGACTACAGATATGCACCACCATGCCTGATTAATTTTTATGTTTTTGGAGGTGGGGGTCTCCCTATGTTGCCAAAGCTGGTTTCAAACTCCTGGCCTCAGGCGATCCTCCTGCCTTACCCTCTGGAGTAATTGGGACTACAGGTGCACATTGCTGTGCCAGGCAGAAGAAGGCATATTTAGACAACCAGACTCTGTATTAACCACTTTTGATCTGTGTTACTCTTTATTTAATCTTCCAAAAACACCATCGAGAGCCCTTTTTTTTGCAGATGCAGGAACAAGCTGAGAGGTTATAACTTGCCCAAGACCACACTACTAATGAGTGGTGTCAGGATTGGAACCCGTGTCTGATTCCAAATCAAGTGCTCCTTTAATTAATCATATCAGGCTGCTTGAAACTTTATGTTAACATTACACTAAGATTTAGCTATTTGGGTAGAATATTTAAATTGTAATATCAATGTTTACTTGCATTTATTGAGAAGAATGAATATCATTCTGAGAAAATTAAATTTCTTTTTTTTTTTTTGGAGACAGACTCTCACTCCGTTGCCTGGGCTAGAGTGCCATGGCGTCGGCCTAGGTCACAGCAACCTCAAACTCCTGAGCTCAAGCGATCCTCCAGCCTCAGCCTCCCGGGTAACTGGGACTACAGGCACACACCACTGTGCCTGGCTAATTTTTTCTATTGTTAGTTGTTTGGCTAATTTCTTTCTATTTATAGTAGAGACGGGGTCTCGCTCTTGCTCAGGCTGGTCTCAAACTCCTGAGCTCAAGCAATCCTCCTGCCTTGGTCTCCCAGAGTGCTAGGATTACAGGCGTGAGCCACCGCGCCTGGCCCCCAGAAAATTAAATTTCTGACACAGAGGAATTGGGTTGTAATGTTTGCCCCTTGTTTATATCCGTACACTGAACATAATTATATTACTCAATGAAATAGATGGCTTGTTTCCATTACAGGAAAAAAAATCTGGTTGTTTTCTATAAGTGTAAAATCACAACATTAAAACGCGTTTTTATTTTGGCCTAAAAAAACTATTAAACATTTTGCCCTTTAACATGGTTTTTATTATTATCCTTTCCATTGTAGAAGATTCCAGAAGATTGTATTGTCTCATAGTGCCATTAGTGCACCTTGATTTGAGAGAGTACAGTATTTTGATGGTGAGACCTGTAATAGAGTTATAGATATATTCAAAACCAAGGTGTATTCATTGACTGCTTGGGAAATTCAGTGTATAAATAGGAGTTTAAAAAATACAAAACCCTAGTATCACATAATACAGTTTTATCTTTCTTTTTTAACAAATATGGGATCATGATATGCATATTATTTTGCAGCTTTTTATTCATTGAATATCATAGACATCTTTCCAAGTCATTGCATGTAAATTTGACTTATTCTAATTAATAACTGTATGATATTTCGAAGTATTCGTGTATCATGAGTTATTAAGCCATTGTGCTCATAATAGACATTAGGTTTGTTTCCCCACTCTCCTTATTTACTTATTTTTTTTACTGTTTCTTTCTTTTCTTGGTATTATAAACAATATTACAAGAAACATCCTTACATGTCTATTTAACTCATTATGTGTTGATGTCATTTCTTCACTAGGGTAAATTATATATGGGATTGTTGGAACAAAGGGTATACATATTTTATAATTTAACAGATTTTAAAATCTGTTACTTTTCAAAATTTTTCCATTTTCCAAAAGATTACAGTAATTCATACTGCCAGCACACACTCACGAGCACTGGAAGCTATCAGCTTTTCAGTTTTGCTGGTTTGAGGCTGTGAAATGATGTTGTTGAATGAATTTACATTTCCCCAATTTCTAGTTAGGTTGTACGTCTTTACATGTATTTATTACCCTTTTACTTGCTAGTTCATTTTCATTTGTCTATTTTTCTATTGGGTGGTTTACTTATTTTTAGACTTTTTTTTTTAAATGTTAGTGATCCTTTATCTGTCATGTCTTGCATCTGTTTCTCCAAGTCTGTCATTTGTCTCTTGACTTAATGGTGTGTTTTGCTTATACAGAAGTTTTAAAATTTATACAGTGACGTCTATCAGTGTAGGCAAGTAGTTTTCATATGTTGCTTAAGAAGACTTCCCTGAGTCAAGATTGTGTACATTCTCTGTTTTGTTATAGTACTTTATTGTTTATTATATTTACTCTTTAAGCCATTTATATGTTTATAGAGATTTATCATAATTTTTCTTAGTGAATAGCCACTAATGGCAAATATTAGTAAATAATCCATTTTCCCACTGTATGTTAACAGTCCTATTAATCATATGTTAAGTTTTCACACATTCTTAGATTGATTTTTGACTCTATACTTTTCCACTAATAAGAGATTCTTTAAAACTCAGGAACCCATATGTAGGCTTCAGGGTATCAGTGGATTCCCTGAAATTATATGCATAACTTTCATCAAATTTACAAAATTGTATGTGATTCCTTTAATGATAAGAATCACAGATTTGTAGTAAGGCCGGGCGCAGTGGCTCACGCCTGTAATCCTAGCACTCTGGGAGGCCGAGGCGGGTGGATCGCTCAAGGTCAGGAGTTCGATACCAGCCTGAGCAAGAGTGAGACCCTGTCTCTACTAAAAATAGAAAGAAATTATTTGGACAACTAAAAATCTATATAGAAAAAATTAGCCGGGCATGGTGGTGCATGTCTGTAGTCCCAGCTACTCGGGAGGCTGAGGCAGTAGGATTGCTCAAGCCCAGGAGTTTGAGGTTGCTGTGAGCTAGGCTGACGC
>RJWJ010011647.1:0-43845 GCA_004363605.1 Indri indri | reverse complement strand
CCAATTAATTTTCTTAAGGATTTTCCATCCTTCATTCTATGGTAATGTACATTTTGCTTGTTCTTTTTTTCCCTCCCCCCTGATTTCAATAATCTCTCTGGTTAGTTGAGTCGATCTTCAACTTGAGACTTCAGAGGCATCTACAGAAATCTCTTCTGTTTTTAGAAGTCAGGCCAGTGAGCCCAAAGGACCAAGACTTTTCATAGGCAGATGTTTTAGAAAAGATGGAGTAAGGTGGAAAGTTGGTAGACCCAGAAGGAACTAAATTGTACTTCTTTGGACAGAAAGGTTAGGTGACCTCTTGGACACCTTCCAATCCCTAGTGTCCTGTGAACCACAACGCCTCTTCCCGTAGGTGGCTGAGTGTGTGGGCCAAGGCAGATTTGTCGTCTAGTCTACTTTCTATTGGACAATTTCAGAAATCTTGGAAATCTATTTGCTAAGGAACAACCCAGATGTTGGGAAACTGTCTCCTTTTCTCAACATCCTCTTTTCTAGAAGGGATAGACTGTGGATAAGCATGGACTTGGAATCAGAAAGATCTGAGTCTGAACTAAGGGGCCACCTCTATCCCAACACATCACCTCTCTGATGCTCTCTCCCCTATGAGTAAAATGGAAATAATAGTATCAACCTCCCAGGATTGCTGCATGTATAAGTGAGATAATGTATGTTAAGTATCTCAGCAAGTGATACTTCCTTACTCCTCTCTTCTTCAGTCCAAGGGGTAACTGGTTTCATGTTTTGGCCACTTTGTCAATTTGCCCAACAAACATTTACCTGCAATATTCAAAACACAGTGCTAAGTACTGATGGAGGGACACAAAGGCAAATCAAGCATGTCCCCGTAACTGTAATTCAGGACAGACACAATAAAAACCATTGACTATATGGAGAATAAGTGCTAGGGTGACTCAGGGGAGAGAGGCTATGCTAAGTTTTGGAGAAAAGAAAGCATTTGGGCCTTGCATGGTGGCTCATGCCTGTAATCCTAGGACTCTGTGAGGCCAAGACAGGAGAATCGCTTGAGCTCAGGGGTTTGAGACCAGCCTCAGCAAGAGTGAGACCCCCATCTCTACAAAAAAAAAAAAAATACAAAAATTAGCCAGGCATGGTAGTACATTCCTGTAGTCCCACCTACTCGGAAGGCTGAGATAAGAGGATTGTCTGAGCTCAGGAGTTCAAGGTTACAGTGAGCTATAGTCATGTCACTGTATTCTAGCCTAGGTGACAGAGCAAGACCCTGTCTCAAAAAAAGAAAAAAAATACCTATATACTATTGTTAACTACAGCCATCCTATAGTGGCTGATGCTTATTTTAATGGAAGTCCTGGCACTAGCTGAAGGTGATGGTTGGTGGTGCTGAATGGGGAAGCCCCACGACCATGACACCTTTGGGACTGGATTGTGTTTGTAAGGGAGGGATTGTCTAACAGGTTATCATGGGTGCTGGAAAAATGCATGCTCTTCAAGGTATGAAGAAGGAGTCTTACCAAGGCAACCCCAACTCATCATCTTCCATACCCTCATTCATTCATTCATCAAACCAGGTGGGAAGAAGAATCCTAGAGGAACACTTTTACTGCTCTGCGTCACATGTAAGAAATAGCCGTCTGAAAGTCCTTGTTGTACTTACTGGATTCCAATAAATCGATTCCAATAAATTTCATACAGCTATTTCTCATATCTAATTTAAAAAATAGTTACCTACATTTCTGTATGAGACCGTGAATCCTTGTTGGAAAATGGTGGTGGATAAATAATTAATAAACAAGGAAACAAAAATCTCCATTCTCTGGTAAGGTAGGGCTCCCCGGGACTGGTTGCTGAGGGAAATGATCAAGATATAGTGATATATCCTTGCATGTTTGTAGGGCCTAATACTTTCTGTTTTGTATTTTCATCAGTTATTTTATTTACTAGATGAAATAGCTTTAATTATCCACATCTTTCAGAGCAAGAAAACAAGACCTAGAAGGGTTAGATAGCCGGCCCCTGCTGAGGTGAGGTCACAGATCCCGATAGTGACAAAGACAAGACTCACTCAAGTGCAGGTCTCTGCCCCACAGCTCTGCATTCATCCCAGCACACCCCCTGAGGTGAGCACCCTCCCGCCATTGTCAATTAAACTGCTGTGGTTTCCTAATTAAAATGGTGATAATTAGTGCTGTCATTTTAACATAGATGACTGATATCACTGCAGTCTTTTCCTCTGCTTGACAAAAGTCCTTTTACTTCCAACTGTTTAATTAGGCCACAAGGTAACCCCCCCAGCAAGCTGCTGACCCCATTTGAAAAGCTGAGGCCTTACCTCATGGCAGAAGTGGTATCCTAACTGGGAAGTAGAATGTTCTATGTATTCACGAACTCAGGCTAGACTCACAAAGGCAGCTTCCCAACCCCTGGGCTTCATGCTAGAGTGGTCCATTTTCCCTCTCTACTGTTACAATCAGATGACATCAAGCTTTTGTTTTTAGATAGCTATTGACAACTCATCAAGAGCCTGCATGTCCCTGATTTCACCAGACGTTCAGGGCAGTTCCACAAGTTTATAACAGATAATACGAGTTTGTGCTTATAGGGTGCTACTGTCCATGTCCCGACTCTGCCAAAGTACCACAGGTGCATTAGGTCTCTCATTCTGCACAAATCCTTTTTGAGCTAGATACTGTCATAATTTACCCTGCTTTTCTAGATAAGACTGTGATTTACAAAGAAGCTGCAAGTTCAAAGTAGTACGGAGGCAGGATTCAAACCCAAGCAGGCTGGCTTCAGACCTTCTTGAACCATTATCCTGTTTGCTCCCCTGGCAGCCTTTCTGCAGCACTGAGGACTGTTTGCCAGCTGGGCCATGGTCCTGTCCACAGAGCAGACAGGGCCAGCAGAGCAGCGGAGTGTCACAGAACCGTCCTCCTATGGGCCCCTCCAGATAGCACACGCGTCAGCTGGTTCAGCACAGGGACCAGAGTGTGCAGACAAAGGAATCCATTTCTACTGAAGGCTGGGTCCTTGCCACATACTGTCTTAATCCTCACAGCAAGGACAGTCCTATCTCAGGTTTATAACTAAGGAACCTGAGCTCCAGGGAGGTCAAGTGGACTCCCTAAGGTCACACAGCATACGGAGACCATTCCTTTGTGGCAACCTCATCCCATTCAGGGTCAGAAAAAAAGATCCCCAGTGGGGCTGGTGCCCAGCGTAAAGAAGGATTAGGAGGGAGCCATGGCCATCCAGTGTTGTAACTGGCAGCACAAACCAGGCTCAGGCAGAGTCGAAGCTCCTTAGTAAAAATCTCCACAATTCCAGGACTTTTGTTTCTCAAGGATCAAGGTCCAAGGCACATTACAGATGGAATGTGCTTCCCTTAGGGGAGACCAGACTCAGGTGTTTCCAAGAACCAAAGGTCATGTTGACGCATCCTACTGTTGTCACCCAACCAGATCTGCATGCGCAGTAAGACTCAGGTCATATAACTCCCAACTATCCACCATGGTTAGATGATGATGTCTGAAACACAAGGAAGCCCAATCCAGACACCATAAAACCAGATCCAGACCATAACCAAGACCTTTTTTGTTACAACGAGAGGCCCGTTCGCCATTCTGTGGAGAATGTATCTTGCTCTTGCTCTGTAAGAGCCAGCAGGGAAAAAGCATGGAGAGTGAGCAAGTGGCGATGAAATCACAATAGGCATTTTCCACAGCTTATAGAGAATTGAACATTTTTCCTTGCAAGAAGTGGTCCAAAGCCTGGAAGAAGTGGTAGACAGTTGGTGCAAGGTCTGGTGAATACGGTGGATGACAGAGAGTTTCCAAGTCCAGCTTCTGTAGTTTGAGCATTGTTTTTTGTAACATGTGGTCTTGCAAGAGGATTAGCCTGTCTCTATTGACCAGTCTCAGCTGCTTCATGGCAAGCACCCTCAACATTTCATCCAATTGGTTGCAGTAGACATTCGCTGTAATGGATTGACCAGGTTTCATGAAGCTATAGTGGATAATACCAGTGCTGGACCACCAAATAGACACCATTAGCTTTTTTTGATGAATATTTGGTTTTGGACTATGTTTTGGCACTTCATCTTTATCTGATCATTGTGCTGAATGCTTGCAATTGTCAAAAAGCATCTATTTTCATCACACATAACAAAATGGTGTAGAAATGGTTCAGCTTTATGTCATGACAGAAAAGAAAGGCAAGCTTCGAGACAATTTCTCTTCTGATGCTTGTTTAATTCATGCAATGCTCCCTCTGCATCCTAACCGACCCAGGCTCTTCCATGTGTGGCCCTGCATGTCCTGCCTCCTGCTCTAGGGACCTGTGAGTAACAAACTTTCTCCTTTTGTGACAGTCACTTTTGTGTCTCACCATACCTGATGTGGGATGCCCCTTAAACACTCCCAGAGACCCAGTCTAGAACCTCCCCCAAACCCCACAACAGTCTTCAGATAATTTTTGCAAGCACCTGATTCTCTGTATTAATTCTGTTTGCCTGAAAACCACTAGAGGGCTTCTGTTTCCTCAGTTAACTCTGATGGGAGCGTAGCCTACCCGAGACCGCACAGCTGGCCATAGACAAAGACACACACTGTCCGCCTTGAGCACCCCAGCCCTCAACCAGGAAGTTCCACTCTATTTACACTGGCATTTGTGTCATAACCTACAGTCCCAAAGGTTTGCCTTTCTGAAAACCCTGCCCCAACCACAGAATGTTGGCCATTACGTGACCTTGATCAGCCTCCAGGGAACGCTGTTGCCTGAGCAAGTGTTTTGAAATTCCTTGAGGTCTGGGTCATTTCCCTGTAGTGACCTGGGCTCCGGGTTAAGTTTCAGTCCCTGGAGAACAGGAATCCAAGACTTCAGTGAAGCTGAACTGAGCAAGGGACAGCAGGGAACCTGAGGAAACTTCCTCTCCCTCCGCATGTTCAGAGAGGCGCGCTGGCTCTCCTCGAGGGCTAGGGGAAAGTGTTGGGTCAGGACCCATCAGATGTTTCTACCTGTATGTTTCTTTCTCATTTTTTGGCCCTTTGGGGCAACTTACCACAATATAGGTGGCTGCTATAGCATGTTCTGGTCATTTTCAAGCAGTAAAAAGATTTGAGTCCAATCTAAGCCACTCAGATCTTTCTTTTTTCTTTTTCTTTTTTTTTTTCACTTCACACCCCATTGAAAGCAATAGCCCTTCCCCCAGCTCAGGCAGGACAGCCCAGGAATGGGATGTGGTGTGTCCTTCAGCTCATCTCTTTCCCCTCCCCCATAAGCCTGTGTGGGCTCTGCTGGAGGTGGGGGAGGGGAGAGCAGGGAGTGTGAAGACAAGGTGGTCTCGCCTGTCTCTTGTTGGTCTATCTGTCCACAGGTTCATGCTATGTGGGCGATGTCCAAAGGTTGGCCCTTACGCTGGTTTGCTCAGGCTGTCATAACAAAGTACCTCAAGCTGGGTGGCTTACATCAACAGAAATTTATTCTCTCACAATTCTGGAAGATGGAGGTCCAAAATCAAGGTGTTGGCAGGGCCATTGTCCCTCTGAAGCCTCCCAGGGAGGGTCCTGTCTCGCCTCTTCCAACTTCAGATAGCCCCAAGCTTTGCTTGGCTAGTAGCACTTTGCTGCTAGCCTCTGACTCTGTGTTCACATGGTGCTGTCCTCTCTGTGCCTGTGTCCCAGTGTCCCTGTACTTATAAGAACCCCAGTCATATTGGATTAAGGGCCCACCCTCTTCCACTAGATCCTCATCTTAACTAATGACATCAGCCCCACCCCTTTTCCCAAATAAGGCCACATTCACAGGTACTGGGGGTTAGGAATTAAACAATTTTGGGGGGACACAATTCAACCCATAACAGCCCCCTTTCTCCTCTCCCTCTCCCAGGAGGTACTTTTGTGGTTCTTCAGAGATACCCACTGCCCCACCCCACCCCTGCCACCGCCTGCAACCCACCAGGGTGGGAGCCACACTCTTTCTCTGGCCTCTCAAACTCCTTCTCACCCCTTCCTCTGCCACTCCAGGGACTCACCTTGGAGGTCCCCTTGCCTGGCAGGTGGCCCACTTGGGCAGGGTTATTTCTAGGATGGCCCTAGCCTGGCTTCTTCCTTGGCATCCTCTCTGTCTGGCCAGCCCCTGGCAGTGCAGGTGCTCCCCTTGCTGCCTCACCGCTCCTCCTCGTGCACCCGGGATGGCTCTGGGAAAGGGGGTTCCTCTAGCGTGTGGCCTCCCATGTTCAGGAGGCAAAGCTGTCAGGCAGCATTTTCACTGTTCTGTGTTCTGGCCTCTCCGGAAGCTCAGGGGCCACTCAGCGCCAAGTCAGACACCAGACCGGCCACAGGCGCCCCCTCCCCTCCCTCAGGGTTTCTCCTCCTGCCCCTTCCCCTCATTTAGGGTGAGGAGCTCTTCCTTTTCCTTTCCCCTAAGAAAAGGAGGGGAAACACCCTAATGTGCTCCACATCTGTGCATGTGCTTTAAGGGATAGCCTTGTCTGATCAACTTCCTCTGAATTTCTCATCTTCCCTTGCATAGGCTGGAGGTGGGTGGTGAGCCAGGGTCACAGGATTTTGCAGATTTGGGGAGTCCTGTGGGGATGTGTCCAACACTTGCTGTTAGAACATGTGAGAACCCTTTGTCTTCAGTTGGAGGGACTCAGGAATTCTCAACAGACAAGTCCCATTCAACATCCTGGTTGATGGATAACCCACCTCGTTTACAGTAAGCCCTCAGGAAACGGCAGTCTCCAAAGTCCAGATTCCAAAAACTGCCATCCCAATGCTCCATCATTTCCTTTTGTACATGCTACTGGCAGACAATTGCAGCCACAAGGGCTGCAGGGAATGCTGTGCCCGCCAGGGCATGCTCCATGAAAGATGAGCTACCAAGTTTTTGTTTTTTGCAGGGCACTATACTGTTGCTTCCCAGGCCCCTGAACTTGGATAGGTAGAAGTTCGTACATGTGCTGGTGACATGGGTCAGCCAAAACCCCCTCTCATTCCATTTCATTCTCCAAGAGAGTGTCTGTGTGACCACTTTATCCAAAAAAGAACCTCCCGCCCAAACAGTCTCTCTTAGGCCTTCTTAACTGTTCTTTAAGAATAGTTATTACTACCTGAAATGTATTAAATTAGTTTGTTTGTCTCTCCACTGAAATATACATTTTATGAGAGTGTAAACCAAAAATAAAATCCTAAGCCCCTGCTGATTGAACAGACCTCCTTTTGGCCAAGGGGACCGCAGGAAAACCTTAAAACTGAGTTCCTGGCCAAGAAGAAAAGGAAGATCAGACAAGCCTCCCTTTTGTGGTTTAGACACACGGACTAGCATTAATGTTAAAATAGAGATCATAAGGCTGACAAAACAGCCTCTTTCTGGCAATAAGATACTAAATTACAAACAGGACTTAAGGCCATGCAGGACAAAGTTTAAGTCACAGCAGCAGGCCATTGATTTGCTTAACAGATCACTTTGAGGCTATTGTGGCTTGCTCTGCAATTAGCAGACTTCTTCATCTTAAGTTAAAACATTCCTTTCTACTGATTCCAAGCCTTTAAGCAAAGCTTTATTTCTTTAACCAATTACAAATCAAAAAATCTCTGAACCTACCTATAACCTATAAGCTCCCCCACTTTGAGATGTCCCACCTCTTGGGGCCAAACCAACATATACCTTCCAGGTATTAATTTATGATTTTACCTTCAACACCTGTCTCTGTGAATGTATAAAACCAAACTGTAATGCAGCCGCCTTGGGCACACTTTCTCAGGAACTCTTGAGATTGTGTAGCTCTGGGGCCATGGTCACTCATCTTGGTTGAGAATATACCTCTTTAACTTATTTTACAGAGTTTGTTTGTTTGTTTTTCTGTTAACGAGAGCTAAGCCCTGTTTACATGTTTCCTGCTGCATCCAGGGTTTAAAGCAGAGTGTTGTGGCCCGCCTAGGGACAAGGAATGAACACAAAGAGACAAACAGACATACACACATAAAAGACGGTACAAGACTGCAGTGCCTTACTGCTGCAGCATCTTTATTTATAACACAGCCTGTTTGGCAACTGTCCCACCGCAATTCCTTTGTTCCCACCCTGTCCCGACTCAGCATGCCCTATTCCTTGTTGTTTCGTCTCCAGAGAGCCGATGTTTGCATCCGAAGCTCTCTAGCCCCTCCTGTTTGCAGGGTCAGGGCGCCCTGGCTCGCGTGCAAGCCCCCAGGCATGTTCTCGGAACAGAACAAGGAAACATTCCCAGCTCTGGGCTACATGTGACCCGAAATGTCCTCTACAGCAGAGTCTGGCACAGGGTCGGTGTAGTAGGTTGAATGGTGCCCCTCCTCCAAACTTGTGTGTCTGACCTCATTTGGGAAAAGGGTCTTTGAAGAGATAGTTAAGGATCATCCTGGATTAAGATGGGCCCTAAATCCAGTGACAAGTGTTCTTACAAGAGAAGAGAAGGGAAGGAGACATAGCGAAGGCCGTGTGAAGGCCGGGGCAGTTTGGAGTGACACGGCACAAGCCAAGGAGTGCCTGAGAGACAGAACAGGGGCTCGACTCAGGCCCCTCGCTCCTGACCCATGGAAGTCAACATAACCCAACTCAACTAGTTACAGAGGGCTAAAACAAATAGCTTCCTGACTGCCAGAATTCGGCCCATACATACATAAGGAAAGGGCTAAACCATCTGTATTGTGAGTAATGTTTTTCAGGACCACTGAAGTCAGACTCTGATGCAAGCTGATAAGACACCTGGTTGCAAAGAAACCAGACCTATCCTGATCTAGAATAGACCCCCATACCGACCTTACTCTGACTTTTTCTTCATTATAATCTCATTTTAATGCTAAAAATCATGCCCCAAGGGTGGAGATTTAACACACTAATGAGAAATACTATGCATAAAAAAGCACGTAATAAAACTGTGCAGATGCAAAGAAATCTCCACCTCTGCATGCTTACATGTCACCCTTTTCCCGCATAAACCTCTTGAAAACGCTTCCCAAACTCCCCTCAAGGAGCCAACTGAGGACTCTTTCCCTTGTGCTCCAGCACAAGCCTCAGTGAAGACTTGCCTGTGACGCCCATTCAGCATCTTGTTAATTTCTCTTGCACAGGGAGCCTAAGGGCCCACACCAGTAACACCTGGAGCCACCAGAAGCCAGAAGAGGCAAGGAAGAATTCTCCCCTAGATCTTTCGGAGGGAGCACAGCCCTGTCAACACACTGATTTTGGACTTCTGGGTTCCAGAACTATATGAGAATAAATGTCTGTTATTTTAAGCCACCAAGTTCGTGGTAATTTGTTATGGCATCCTGTAACAAATGAAAACACTAGACATTTAGTAAGTGTTTGCTGAATGAATGAGTGAGGTATTTCTGCATCATCTCCTGGAGCAATAGTCAGCTCCTTTCTATGGGACCCTGGAGAGGACATTGCATCAAGAGGTCACCTCTGTAGGAGGGAGCTCTGAAGTTGGTGTCAGGACCATTGAGTTTAAGTCCCAGCTCTGCTGTCAAATGTCAGTTCCTGCTCCTGGTCTCAGTCTCCCACATTGGAAGAGATGTCTCACTGATCCATGATCCACAGAAACACTACAGAGACCAAGAAGGCTCTTTCAAAGCAGCTCTTTTCTGGCAGCCCTGCATGCCCCAGGTCTGAGGCCTCAGCTGGCAGAAGGCCCCTGGGATCCCTCTGGAGCAGGGCACAGGCTGCGTGCCCAGCAGTGGCAGCTGCTGTGTGTCTGTGTCTGCCCACCCCTCGAGGCCTCATGGTTACCTTAGTGATCATCTCTCTCCCGGGGCTCCCAGCAGCAGATGGGACCAGCTGGCAGTAGGGCTGGGGGTGAGTTGTCTCCTGGCTAGAAGACAAGCCTTGCCCATCACAAAGGTCTTTTACTTCTAGGTCAGGGTGGGGGACAGTCGCTTAGGAATGTCACCTATCAGTGATAAATGCTTGTTTTCCTGGATCTGGGAATACCCTCTGGTTTTGCCATGTTTCCTAGGAAGTCCTCAACATAGAGAAGGGAAGCTAGTTTTGGACACTTGTAAAAATATATTTTGTGTGTGTGGAAAGCCTTCTTTATCCACAAAAAATGGTCTCTGTATTCTCCTGAGAATACTGTTGGAAGGCCAATGCTGGATTAATTTCAGCAGGCTTATGTGGGTTTTTAAAAAATTCAGATCCCCAAATATTTGCGAGGAAGTTCAGCTGACCTCAATCTTCTGAACTTTCTAGCAACTACTTCTTCCCGGGCAACTGCGGGCCCATCGGAATGATTATGTCCCTGAAAGCTGGGTGGAGCTGAAAGAACATTGGTTAGGCCCCAGGACATGTGAGCATTAGAACAACCTGTGTGACTTGGGGGAAGTTCCTAGATCTCTCTGGGCCTCAGCTGACTCATTGGGAAAATAAAGATCTCTCTAAAACAGTATCTGTTGTGCCCACTTGAGGAAGTATCAAGAGGATCCAGGCAGCCTTACATTTTGGAAAGCCTTCCTAAGAAAGGGTTTTGAGAACCGAGAGGAATGGATGGGAAAGCTGGAGAAGGGGGCTTGGTGAGCCGTGAAGAATTAGCTTTGACCAAAGAAAGGTGGGGCCTCTGCCCCCACTCCTGGGAGGTAATCGCTAAGCCCTCAGAATGTTCTGTCTGATTGAAGTGTCTTCGATTATTTAGGGGCTTTGGGCTATGTCAGTCTATGCTAACGTTGTGATTTATAGTGGGGGCCTGGGCCACACAGTATCAGCTCAAACTCTGGAGAGACTGGATTGTAGTATCAGTCACATGGGCAGTCAGCTTTGTCTACATGGCTGGCCCCCAATAAAAACTGTGGACACCAAGGCTCTGGTGAGCTTTGCTTGGTTGGCAATACTCCATTCATGTTGCTACACATCATCGCTGGGAGAAGTAACCACTGTCCACATGATTCCACTGGGACAGGACAACTAGAAGCTCATACCTGGACCCTATACTATATGACTCTTCCTTTTGCTGATTTTAATCCATGTCCTATCCCTGTGATAAAGTATAATTGTGAATTATTGATACCGAAGGTGGTTTTAGGGAGCCCCCAAAAAACTTGCATTTGAAGAATGAGCAACAGTCAAGGAAGGCTGAGTAGCAGGGAATGCAAGAGCAGGTGCCAGGGAAGGATGGGCTGGGACACTATGCCTGGGTCCTCCCAGACATTCACTGCTGTTCCTGCTCCACCCTCACCTCTGCCTTGGCCTCTCAATTCTGCCACCACAAGGAAGTGTCTCTATGATTCTATATCTCTGCATCTCTCCCTCCAGACTCAGAGTCCTGGGAGGGAGCATCTGACTGGCTGGTCCTGGAGCACATGCCTGCTCCCTGGTGGCCTGAAGGCTGGGAGCAAGTTTACATGGTGGAGGAGACCCTGTCTCCCACCTGGATCTATGCAATAGGGAATCCCTCTGTCCCCCCAAATAGGAAGGGTATTCTGATGCTGAGCTTCCAAAGCCGATATCCACTCCAAATGACTGAGGTGGATCCAGCCACCTCTAAAACTCATCTCTGAAATTAAAGAGTAGAGGAAAATTGCTTGAAAGCAAGTGGGCTTCGTGGGTGTGCAACCTGTGCAGTTGCACAGGGCCCCACACTGAGAAGGACCCTGCACTTGTTTTAATGTCCTTCTGTCACTCTCTCAAAATTCTTAATAATTTTTGAACAAGGGACCCACATTTTGATTTTGCTTTGGGCCCTGCAAATTATGTAGCCTGCCCTGCTTGGAAAGCATCAAGCATCATCCAAATGCAAGGGCTGGCTATAACCTTTGTTTTACTATCAAATGATCTGATCCATCAAAAATATTTTCATAGCTGCCTTTTTTCAAAATTATTCATTTTGACTTAGACTTAAGGAAACTACTGTCTGTCCCACTCATAATACCTCAATGAACAACACCCTCTGTGGGCACCTAAGGCTTTCTAAATTCCAGACCCACTGGCCTGCTCTGCTGTTGTCAGTTCCACTTGACTTTGAGCTCTCAGTGTTTCTACTCCATGTTTCTCTCCCTTTCCCTCTAGCCACACCCCTCCCTGAATCTCAGCTGCCCTGCACTACCCTGCTTTATTCCTATATCTCTAGCTGCTGCTTCTTTGTCTCCTTCACTGGCTCCACCTTTGCCCTTCAAACCTGGATGTACCCCATGGAGAGTTCCCTTTTGTGTCTATTCTCTCTAGATATGCCAATTTTCTCTTACGCCTTTAAGCAGAACCTCTCTGCAGAGGTTTCCAACGTGGCTGCTCTGACCAGCTGTGGCATCACCACATGGATGTCTCAGCAAGGGCCATGCCCACTTCCCCCTCTGTACTTCTTGATTCTGCCCATGTGACCATCAGCCTTCTAGCTTAACTGGATTAAACTTTTCTGCCTCCATATTGTTATCATACATGACGATCAATAATATTTTTCCTATATTTCTAATAGGGTGGTGGGTGAATCAGAATCTCTGGACAGTGTGCAAGGTAGAAAGGTATGTAAAGTTAGCAAAAGCTTCTTGGAGGTTAAATGACCCAAAGAGCACATGACTTCTACTTCCAATCCCCAAACTTTCAGTTTAGACTCACTGTCCAGGAGTTGGTAACCATCTATGTGTTAGTTGTGTTATTAGTTCAGCTGTTGTAGCAATGGTCAAAATACAATGACTAAATGAAAATAGAAGTTTACATTTCTCTCAAAGAACAGTCTGCGTAGGTACAAACCAGGGCTGGTAGAGCCACTCCATGATTGACAGGGGCCCAGGCTCCTTCTATCTTCTTTCTCCACATCCTCAATATATAGTTTTCACCCCATGGTCCAAAATGTCTTCTCAGCTTTGGCAATCATTTCTGCATTGCAGCTAGCAGGAGGAGGAGAGAGGAAGGAGGAAGTGTGATCACTTTATTTAAAAACACTTTCTAGAAGTTGTACATGACATTTTTGTCTCCTTTCTATTGGCAAGATAACCTTGGTTATAAGAGAGACAGTCTTTATTCCACACAGTTATGAACTCAGTTAAAGATGAGATGTTCTATTTTTCAGGAAAGAGAAAGCCTGTGTTAGTGCACAACCAGCAATCTCTATCACAGTGATAGAAACAAAAGTCTTCTGTGGAACTTCCAGGAAGGTTCATTGCAAGGGAATATGTACCCTTTTGCTTTTTCCATTGTTCCTCCTTCTGGCTTGCCTTAGTCCATTTGAGCTGCTATAACAAAATGCTGTAAACTGGGTACCTTATAAACAATAGAAATATATTTCTTACAGTTCTGGAAGTTGGGAAGTCCAGGATCAAGGAAGGCATTGGTAGATTTGGTGTTTGGTAAAGACCCACTTTCTGGTTCATAGCGATGCCTTCTAGCTGTGTCCTCACATGATAGAAGGGACAAACAAGCTCCCTGGGGTCTCCTTTATAGAGGCACTAATCTCATTCATGATGGCTCCACCCTCATGACCTAATCACCTTTTAAAGATCTCACTTCTTAATACCATCACCTTGGGGGTTAGGATTTCAACATATGGATTGGGAGGAGGGGGACACAGATATTCAGACCATACCATGACCTCTGATGCAGATATCATGTACTGGAGCTTCAACAGCCTTCTTGAATCAGGTGGTGACCTTGAGGATATAATAGGATGAGGAAGCAGAAAAACAGAAGCATAGGTCACAATGGCCATGGAGTCATCATTCTGCCCTGAGCAGTTCCCCTCCAGACTCCATTTAAGAATGAGGTAAATATCCACCTTGTTTAAGCCACTGTTTAGTGTTTAGTCGTATGCAGGACAGTTATGGCCTGAATATGCAGGAAGGCTAAGGTCTGAATCATACAGATGTGAAATGAGTCACAAACATTGCAGGCAAACTTCAACTGTGATTTCCCTGTCTTTCTATGAACTGAAAGATGGATGAATTTATGCAGCCACCAAAAGAGCTGTGGGACCCCTGTGGGATAATTCAAAAGAGAAGTGGGATTTTGGCAAAACAAGTCAGATTCAAAAGTTAGTGACCACAGGGAGCACTGGGGATCTGAAAATACTTTGGAAACTTGTGTTCGTAAATTCATTCTGACCCAACTAATATGCACTTTGGGATGGAAAAGGCCAGGTATGTAAACAAAGAAACTACTTGCAAGCTACAGAGATTATTGTCAGTGTGACTGTAAATACAGCCTGGTGAAGCTTGGAGGTATATGTGTGTGTGTGTGTACAGTTGTACATGTATGTATGAGTATGTGTTCATGTACATACATTCTGGAGATGCACTAAATAAGCATTTGGCCAAATTCCAAGTTGGCAAATGGTAAAAATCAGTCTTTGGTCAAAGCCAAGACAAGAGCTGAATATTATAAGTATAGATTGAAGTTATGCAATACAAAAATAAACCTGATATGTTATCAAAAATACATTAATTTAAAATTTTTATTATTAAAAAAACTTAGTAGTCAACCTTCAAGCTTGACATTATAGTGTAGGAATCATATATCTTCATAATCAGGGGCTGTGTTTCTCCTAAATCACTATTTTGCACATTTGGTAATATCAAACAGATGCTCAGTTTCCACTACTGATAGAAGAACCATAGGGCCAGCTCTATCAGGAAGGATAAGGTATGGCTACTGGTGACACTGCCAACAAATTATCAGGCTTCCCTCAAACTTCTCTTGTTGTTAGTGAGCAACTAAAGTCAAGACTTTCTGCCTCTTGATCTGCTCGACTGGATAATTTGGTTTGTGATGCTGATGCTTTCACAAACTAAAGCTTTGAGCACTTGAAGAAGATACTTCCTCAGAAATTTGATAACCCAGGTTAAATGGACTAATTCTTTGAAAGACAGAGACTGTCAAAACTGACACAGAAGAAACAGATAACTTCAAGAGCCTCATATTTATTAAAGAAATTGAATTGATAATTAAAAGAGTTAAAAAAAAATAAAGCATTAGACTTTCACTGGTGAATTCTGCTGAACACTGAATGAAAAAACAATACCGGTTCTCCACAATTTCTTTTGGAAAATAGAAGCAGAGGAAACACTATCCTACTCCTTTTAAGAGGGCAACATTACCCTATTACCAAGACCAGATAAAAACATTACAAGAAATTAAAACTATTATCTCTTGTGAATATAGATGTAAAAACCCTTAATAAAATATGGGCAAAATCAGAATCAGCAATATATAAAAAGCATAACACATCATGACCAAGTAGGAATGCAGGAATCAGGAATGCAAGGCTAGTTCAACATTCATAAATCAATCCACGTAATTTATAATAGACTGAATAAGAAAACCATATAGTTGTATCATGATGGAAATTCTCAAATATCTAGGATTATAAGGGAATTTCCTTAACATAATAAAAGTAATATGCAAAAAGCTTGCAGCTAACATCCTACTAATGGTGAAAGACTGAACAGTTCCAATCCTTTAGGATTGGAAATAAGGCAAGGACGTCCTCTCTCACCACTCCTATTTGATATCATACTAGAAGGCCTAGAAATATGACAAGAAAAAGAAATAAAAGGCATACACATTGAAAATGAAGAAGATACTTCCTACATATTTTCAAAGGTGCTCTTAAGGTTGTTGCCCTTTCTTGGATTTTCTTATTTCCTATATTTTTGTATGATTTGTACTATCTTTTGAAAAAATTTGCTCTTAAATTTTTAATCTAGAAACGTTGTAATGAAACAGTGTAACTGGCTTTCAAGGCAGTAAGATCACACCTGAATTTTCAGTGCATTTCAGTTTTTATTGAATGCACACAAAATCCTTTCCCTGGAGTAGAAGGATTAGAAGAAGGTTTATATTAGCTCAGAGATGCCAGTATGACATTGAGGCAGGCATTGGGCTACGGAGGCTGCCAAAGGCCAAGGTCAAATCCAATTGTATATGTGGAAAAACACTCAGACCAAAGTCAAACTTCTGTGAACCTCTAGTATTTACCTGGCTATTCGCAAGTTCTCTAGCCTATGAGAAACTCTTCCCTTAAATAACCAGGGTAGGTCCAAGCCCCAAACCATTGATGTGATTAGCAGAAAACACAGGATTTTAACAGGTTCTCTCCAGGGGTCCCAGAGGAACACAAGCATGTTCCAAAATATGTCCTGCATGTTATTTGTCACCTCAATGGCAACCTCCCTCCAGGTCTTGCTTATTCCCTGTAAATGTCTTCTTACCACTTCACAGCTGCACTTCCAAAGCCCAGCTCCTTCCTCCCTACTCCCCAGATCACAGCCAAGACCAGGATGGAACAGTTAATGAAATATCCCTGTAGGCAACATCCTCAGAAGGTAATTAAAAATAAAAAAGAGAACACTTAAACAGAATACAAAATATTATGGCCCCTCAGATCCAGAGGCCAAGTCCTACCATAAGGGGTCCCTCTCAGGTGGCCTCTCCTTAGCCCCACACTTAACCTCTGACCAATGTGGCTTCCAAAACAGAATGACAACCTCGTGCCATTTCTCCTTGCCAGATCCAGGGATCTCCAGTCCTAGACCCAAAGAGAGGAATCAAACCTAATCACCAAAGAATGCAACTCTGTGGTCAATGAACGCATCCACCTACATCATTTTGCAGCCCATGGTTAGCAACACCTCATTCAGAATTTCTTCAATTCAGAATAGATTCTGGTCTTTTTGTTGTATTACAGGAGTCTTTTTACAGTGTCTTCACAAAATCAATGTGCAATCTTTGCCCAAAGATAAAGTCTGTTTTATAGCAATAAGAATTTATCTGCTTGTATGTAAAAATAGTAATATGTCTCCATTCTATGTATTGAGGTTTCAGAAATATTAGGTCCAATATCAGAACACCTTATATTAATAACAAATATACATCCCAGTAGATACCATTAGTGGCCTTCTCAGTATCCTTTCCACATTTCTTCTTTCCTCTAGTGATCTGTTTAAGCCCTATACTAGTGTTTTCTGTCACATGCAGTCCAACTCTTTCACTGATGTGTGTGTCTGTATTTGGCAAAATTGTGATCACATAAATTTCTGTTTTAGAAGAATGTGGTGAAGTCCTTCTCTCAGCCCTGAGGCTGCCTCTTCCAGGGCGCCTGGCCCGCAGGGAGTCTGACCGTCTGGATTCAACCTCCTAATTGCAACAGACTCAGCTCTGTCATGACATTCCCTAAGCCAGGCCCACAGCAAGGCCAACAAATATTTGTTGAGTAAATGAATGAATGGGCGAACTGTTTCCTGCTGCAGGGTCCCTCTAATCCAGTGGAGGAGGTAATAATTAACATTTACAAGCTGCAGGATAGAGCAAGTGCTACAACCAGGGGGATCACATTTTCTGGATCAAACCCTGCAACAAGAATTCTGATAAAGTATTTTTTCTGATTTTTAAATATATTTACAGGAAAAATATTATGAAGACATACTAATTTAAACACATGCAACTCTGCAGGTGTTTGAGGGCTTTTATATACGGACACAGGGCAAGTGAAACACTATCCTCTGGAGTCCTAATCCAGTGTGTTGAGATAGGAACATTGGGTTGCTAGGTTCTCTGCTGTTTGAAAAAAGCTGGTCAGCAGTAGGGAAGAATAAAACCAACAAAGCCCTAGTGAAATAATTTGAGTTCCTGGATTCAGCTGGGCCTGAGGCTTGCCCCTATTCTTCCTAGATACCTAAATCAACTTCTCTTTTGTGCTTAAACTCCATTGGAGTTAGCTTTCTGTCACTGGCAAACAGAAGTGTTCTGATAATGTAATTCTTCAGTTTCCACTTCTGAAAAATAAGCTACCTCCTAGTCCTGTTGTAAGGATCAAGTGAACTAATGTTTGTGTCAGAGCTTTGTAAATATAAAGTAAAATTACTCATTGTCATGTACCCTCCAAAAGCACTTATTGCATAGCATACTTTTGGTTACAAGTCATAGAGCATGCAACTAAAATTACTTTATGCCACAGCTACTCAAAGAGTGAGCCCTGGACCGGCATAGCATGAGCCTCTATGGATCATGGAAAACATTAGGTGAGTTTTTTGCTAGCTCAGAAAGGCCAAGGAAAGAGATTGGGTGGGCAGGGGCTCAGTCTTCTCGGAGGCCACCTGAGGCATCACATGTTCCACAGGTCCACCTGGAGTGGATGCTCCAAACCTTCCCCAATGTCAAGGCCACACCCATAACACCAACAGTGTTTCCTTATCAGTCTTGCACAGCATAATGTTCTACATGCGCTCAGTTATCTCATCACCTAGTGGGTGTTGGACATTTCAAGGCATTAATAATTTCTTTTTTTTTTTTTTTTTTTTGAGATAGGTTCTCACTCTGTCAACTCGGCTAGAGTGCAGTGGCATCATCATAGCTCACTGCAACCTCAAACTCCTGTGCACAAGCGATCCTCCTGCCTCAGCCTCCCGGGTAGCTGGGACTATAGGCTCATACCACCACACCTGGTTAATTTTTCTAGTTTTTGTACAGACAGGCGCACACCACCAACGCCTGGCTAATTTTTCTATTTTTTGTAGAGATGGGGTCTCGCCATTGCTCAGGCAGGTTTTGAACCCCTGCGCTCAAGAAATCCTCCTGCCTTGGCCTCCCAAAGTGGTAGGATTACAGGCGTGAGCCACCATGCCCGGCCAGCATTTGTAATTTCTAAATTCATGACTACCACTGTAACGTGTAAGTTCCCTCATAAAATGCACCAAGCGTACTTGGTATCAGTGACGACAGGTATGCTGAGGAGCAAGCACCCTCCGCGTGGGTGCTGGCCAGGCAGCTTGGCTCACTCACTGGTCGATGGCTCTTGCTGCACAGCAGCTCCTCAAAGTTGCTGTGGAAAGATCACAGATGCAAAATGTTTTGAGATAACATGTTAGCTGTCTCACGAAAACTGCATTCAGGAAGTGAAGGCTTTATCCAGAAGGGACTACTTCCCCTCAGGTTTATAGATTCTGGTTTATGCCTGAGTAGAGCCCAAGATTCTACCTACCCCACACACATACCTTTCCAGAAAGCTTCTTGTTGGTTTGTGTTTGTGGATGCATCAGGAAGCAGGTGCTGGTACTCACAAGTAAATACGCTTACGGGGCACTAGGACAAGCGCAGAAAGTATAAACTTTGGAAACAGGCAGAATAATAGTAAGCAAGGTAAAATACACATCTCGAAAGAGATTCAGACATACATTTTGAAAACAAGGGGAGATACATGGTAAACAAGGGAAAGAAAGGTTTCGACACACATCTGAAAAGGAAAGTATTTGTTCACTGTCTAACTTTTGGGTGATGTGACATAAAATTATTTTGATTGGGCGGCTGATTTTTCTTATTACTGTCCATAATTCAAACTCTTAGCTCAGAAAAATGGCAAATTAGTGTGGGCATGGTGGCTCACACCTATAATCTCAGTGTTTTGGGAGGTCGAGGCAGGAGGATTGCTTGAGGCCAGGAGTTCAAATCCAGCCTGGGCAACACAGCCAGACCCTGTCTCTACAAAAAATAGAAAAATTAGCTGATCGTGGTGGCACGTGCCTGGAGTCCCAGCTACTGGGGAGGCTGAGGAAGCAGGATCACTTGAGCCCAGGAGTCTGAGGTTGCAGTGAGCTATGAGTACACCACTGCACTCCAGCCTGGGCAACAGAGCAAGACCCTGTCTAAAAAAAACACTTACAATGACAAGTTAATATACAGATTGTTAAATCTCGGGACACCAAGGATCTATTCTATATCTAGTTTGGGGCTAGGAAAAGGCAGGGAGGGGGGCCCAGGAGAGCGTGTAGAGCGTGTGCACCAAAGTCACACCTGGACCTGAGCACAGGTCATAAGCTCACACAGGGAAGCTAAGTCCTGGTGTCGGTTTGCCCATGGGTTCTGCTGTCATCTGCAGTTGCTCCTTCACATTCTTCTTTCTAGTTGATGTGGCTTTTGCTTTAGAGATAAACATTCTGTCTCTTCCTCACAGTCCTTACATTTCTTCTTCCTACCACAAAGTATTAATCCGACAACCCATCCTGTGACCAATAAATCTCAGCAGCCTTATGTCAAGCCTGTGGGCTCTGGAGTCAGCCTGCCTGAACTTGACCCCTGGCCCAACATTAGCAAACCATGAGTGACCTTGGGCATGGAGTATAAGCTCTGTGAAGCCCAGCTGGCCTCCGTGGGACCAGGAGCATGAAAGCACACACCTCAGGAGTGTGGAGAGGATAAGATGCTGTGTTGCTTATAAAGCGCTCAGGGGAGTGCCTCGCACAGAATAGTGATCAATGCATTTTTACCTCGGGCGACAGTGAAGATGATGATGGTGGAGAATGCAGAACAGTACTAAGGTGTTTCTTAGTACCTCTGTCTACTGCCTCTCAAACTTATGCTCCCAGGGTGATGTGATGGTAACTCAATAGGCTCAGTTGAGGCGGGCAGAGGGCCTGTGGCCACCGGCAATGCCAGCGGGCTTCCGGGACTCTGTCAGGGGAGGTGGTGACAGCGGGAGGCTGGTCTCATAGATGTTTCCCTGTGGATGCTCTGGGAACTCAGGAAGCAGAAGGCCTGCCTGAGTCCATGCCAAGTCCCCAGCTGGAGGATGCTCTGACATGTCGTTGTGGAGAGGGCATCCCGCTTCCAGACACAACTCCCGCTTGTCAAGTGGCACGACCTCCTCTGCAGGCTGACCCGGCAGCGCCCCAAGACGGGCTTGGTCAGGGGGCTGCTAGGCCCAAGGCAGCTGTGTGGGCCTTTAGTCCCAGGGTTCCCAGGCACTGGGAAGCAGCTGCCTACTGGGAAGTACCTCATCTTCTAATGCTCTCCAGAAAGCCTGAGAACTGCAGGAACCAGAGTGCCCTGGAGGGATTTGAGCAGCAGCGTGAACCCTGGGTCCCTGAGGTTCTCCAAGTTGAATTATTTATGATGCTGTTTTGGTCTCAGAGAGTTTTTAATTAACATCCTGGGAAAATGCTGCAGCCTCGTGGCCCTCCTGTGGAATCTCAGCGAAACCTCTATAGCACATTGTTTTGGTGACAGGATCAAGTATCGACCGCTGTGAGCGGGTGGCACCCCTGGATGAGAAGCCTGGCCTGGGACAGTGTCTTCCTTACTTAACCAGGCCCTGAGACATTTCTCCCGTGTTTTGGAGGGCTTAGCCCTTCTCCCAGAACAGAGTTGGGAGGCTTAAATGAGAGGGCGTCTGTAAAGGGCCGGCCCGGTGTCCGACGCTGAGCTGACACCAACCGTGTCTCTTGGCAGCTGTCGCCTGCGGGCCCTGTGCAGCTTCAGAGCAGAAGCCCAGGGACCAGCGAGCCCATTTCCACAGCGCCTGCCCCTGGAATCACTGCATGAGTGTCTGCGGCTTCAGCCAGGAGGCGACCACAGCCAGGAGGCAGGGAAGAAGCACACAGCAGCCCTGGGAACCCCGGAAGGCAGAATCAGAACCACACACAGGTGAGGGGCCCTGGCCATGTTACTCTAAACCCCAGATACGGGGCCTTGCTACACGGGAGGGCAATAGGATAGGACAGAGGAACACGCAAAGCCTGCTGTGACCACCAGCTCTGCCCCGACTAGCTGCATGACCTTGGACACACTTAACCTCTCAGTGCCTCAGTTTCCTTCTCTGGTAAATGAGCCGATGATGACTTAGCATACAGAGGTACTCAGAAAAGAATATTTGCTTTTTTGCCTTTTAGCAAATTACCTGACCTCCCTGACCCTCGGTGTCTTCCTCTACAGATATAATAACCTCATGTCATTGAGTCGTGTTGAAAAACATAATAGCTGATGTGTACTGCACTGACTGAGCACATATGTGATGGCTCATACCATTTTTACTCATTTTGTCCTCCCAATAAACCTATAAAGTGGGAACTATTAACATCTCCAATGTACAGGCAAGGGAATGAGATACCGAGAGGTTAAGAAACCAGGCCAAAACCCACAGCAACCTATTTGCCCATCCGCATTTGCATGGGGGGAAGAATGGAAGATTTGCCTCTGAAATATTAGCATAGTTATTCTGAGGGAGGAACTATAGCAATTTAAAATTTCTTCTTTGGGCTTCCCTCTATTTCTAGGTTTTCTGCCATGAAATCTGTAACTTTCATGATCACACACAAAATAGTCTCAATGCAAGTGAAAATATTTCAAAAACAAAAACCCCAATCCAGCCCTTCTCAACCTGTAGCTCTGCAGGCTGCTTAGAAGAGGGTGTCTTATGATTCCATTTATTTGAAACACCCAGAATAGGCAAATCCGTAGGGACAGGACCCAGCTTGATGGTTGCCAAGGGCTGGGAGGTGGGTTGGGAACAGCTGCTTCATGGGAACAGGGTTTCCTTTTGGGAGGATGAAAACGTTTTAGAACTAGATAGACGTGGTGGCTGCATAACATTCTGAATGTGCTAAATGCCACTGAATTGCTCACTTCTAAATGGTTAATTTTCTGTTATGTATTAATAAATTAAACCTCAATTTTCAAAAAATGAGAGTGAGGCTTGTACCCATAGCCAATTCCTGTTCAGTTGCTTGATTTGCTGGAAAGACCTTCTCTTTTTGTCCTCCTCCTCAAGGGAGGAGCTTCAGTTGAGAACTGAAGCTTTGCTGACCCCTGGGGAGAGGCTACCACCCCTGTGTGTGGCCCCCAGCATCCCCGAGGAGGGGGAGGCATTATTCTTTAGGCCCCTAGGTCCTGGAGGGCCTTTTCTGGATGCAAAGCCTTTCTCCCCTAACTCCCCTTTTGTTGGGAGCCCCAGAGCCCAGAGTCCTGTCTTCCTCCTGGTCACAGTCCCCTCAGGGCCCAGCAGGATGGGTGAATGAATCCATGTTGTGCCTATTGCCGAACTTTGTCATTATTCTTTAGCTGTGATGTGAACACTGAAGGCCAATTGTTTTTCCCCTAAAACCTCCTCCATCCTTCAAACCTGCCACCCTTCAAGTCTCTCTGAACATGAAACTGGAAAGCCGATCCCATGGAATTAACAACAGTGAAATGGGTGGTAGAACTCGGAAGCCCCAGAGCAATCTTATGACCTGGAATTTTCTCCCTGCTCTGTCACCTCTTGGGAGAAGTCAGGAGAGGGCTGTTCCACACGAGCCAGCAAGGTACTGTGGTCACGTGAAAGCTGCCTTGTGGCCTTGGGGACTGTGCATTGTAGGACTACCATGATTCCCGATTTCAACGCTTTTGGGAAACCAAGTTCATAAGGCAGCCCTGTAAGGCAGCCCTGAAGGAGAGCTCGGAAGAGCCTACTCCAGACAGTGTAGAAAGGCTGACTCACGTTTTCCCTCTTCCACATCTTCCTTAGTGCGAACAGCTAGCGCTCAGTAATGGCTTCCAGATGGATTCTATGGAGAGACAACAAAAGGTTGCGTTTGAAGTTCAGCTCTGCCACCAATCAGTGGGGTGACTTTGGGTGGATTTCTCTGCCCCCTTGAGCTTGAATTTCCTTGGCTGTAAAAGGGGACATAAAATCCCGACCCCTGCATCCCCGAGGTATGGAGAGGCTAAGAGGGGTGGCCCGTGGGTTTCAGTGAAGGGTTTCAGTGAATGCAGCTCCGACGTGATGAGGTGAGAAGGGACAGCTGCACATTTTCACTTTCTGGTGTTCCCTACAGCCATCTTGTTTACTTCCCTGAGGTTAAGCTCCGTGGGTTTAAAGAGCTGGTGCCTGACAAGCTTTTGTTGGCTCTGCAAGGTAAATAAGGAAACACTTGGCCTTTCATCCTCTGGCTGCCAGGAATCGGATCCTGGCACCCCTTGGAGAACAGGTGCTCTGCCCCGTGTGGGCACCAGGGGAGACAACTGGCAGCGTTGCCATCTCACCGCAGAAGGGTGGAGAGCAGGCATGATGACAGACTTCTCTGTTTACAGCGGGAGGTGTCATCTGTTCCGGGTGCGGGAAAACACCGAGCCCCCGAGCCCTCACTGCCTCGCGAGGAGCAGCTCCGCGCACAGGAAGAAGGCTGGGAGCCAAAACCTCCGCCTCTTACTGGATGTGAGGGCCCCTGAGGGGACACCCAGCCTCTCTGAGCCTCAGTTTCCTCATCTGCAAAACAGAGGTAACAAGTCCTCCCTCATGGGTCTGGGTTAGTTTGTCAGGGCGGCCGTAACAAAGTACCACACACCAGGTACCTTAAACAACAGATACTTATTGCCCCACAGATCTCAAGGCTGAAAGTGGGAGATCAGTGCGTTGGCAGGGTTGGTGCCTTCTGAGGGCTGTGAGGGCAGGTGTGTCCCAGGCCTCTTCCTGGCTCACAGGTGGCTGTCTTCTCTCTGTGTCTCTCCACATTGTCTTCCTCTCTGTGCCCAAATTTCCTCTTTGTATAAGGATCCCAGTCATACTGGATTAGAGCCCACTGTAATGAGATCATTTTAACTTATTACTCTGTAAAGACACTGTCTCCAAATAATGTCACCTTCTAAGGTACTAGGGGTTAAACTTCAACACAAAAGTTTTAGGGGCACACCAACCCGTAACAGGGTGGCTGCGCTGGTGTTAGGAAGTCAGGGATGGGTAAGTGTTCATAACTGTCACTCTCCTGGAGGCAGGGGGACCCTTCATTTTGGGGACATTTTTATTGTGCTCACCTTGTCTGGGTGGTAGAAACAGCTCGTGTGGGAAGGGTGGTTCCCATCCCTAGTCCAGATGACACTAATGTTCACTCTATGAGGGGCAAGAAGCACGAGCTCAGCATCAAATGTCACAGAGGCCCACAACTCTGGCTCGGTGAATTCTTCCAGACTTCGTTTTTCTCTTCCTCAAGCTTCAGACCTCTTCACTGAGCACACAGTCTGGTGTAACCAAGATCCCCGCACAGTCAGCCAATCCGCATTCCAGCGCCCGACCTCCAAGCCTCAGCAAGGGCCCCTTGCTGAGCTTCTCCATCTCAGAAACCAGAATTCACCGCATACTCCGTGTCTGAATTGCAGTAAGCTCTTGTATTTCATCTACCACGTTTCCATATATTCAATATCAGCGTGCGCAGCCGTGTTAAGTGGCACGTCCTCTCTCTGTCTCTGCTCTCCTGGCAGCTCATTCAGGCCCATTTTAATTCGGACAACTGCTCTGCATCCCTGACTTCAGTATCTATCTTGTAAATAGGGTAAGAGTGCCTCAGCCCAAGCCTAGTAGGCCTTCAGGAAACCCTCAATGAGCCCGCCATGTGCCCAGGGACAAAGCCCCAGCTTGTGCCCTATGAAGGCTCAGCAGCATGGGTGCAGGGTGGTGGCAGCAAGGCAGCCCTGCCAGGCTCTAGCTCCCTGGCAGGGCAGGTGAGCAGAGGTGATCTTTGAGGGGCTGGGCCAGGTGGTAGTTCCCACCCCAGGTGGCTCAGGGCAGCACAGACCAAGTCCAGGGGCCCCAGTGGGTCTGGGAGGAACTCTCCCAAGGGAATATCTGCGACCTCAGTAATGACCTGGAGAGGACAGTGGTCTGATGCTCTGATGTGACTGAGCTGGGGTTCCAAGCCTCAGCTGCTGGGCAGGGTCTCCCCAGAGAGTGGCCGTTTCCAGTGTCAATCATGCAGGAAGAGGAGGATGCTGGGACAGGAAATAGCTTGGAGGCGGGTCCCAGGCAGGTGAGAAATTGTCACCTTCTTCTCTGTGGGCCTCTTTCTCCTGGACTTGGACCCCAGGAGTTCAAGGGGCAGGGAAAGCGGGTGCCAGGTGGTGACAGTGATGGGGGTGGTGACCTCTGCCCAGGAGGAAGCTGACCAGGCAGGGGACAGCCATGGGCAGCCTTTAGGGTTTTGAGAGCAGCCATGGGCAGCCCTGGGCAGTTGTCAGTTACTCTGTTGATGTCCAGGCCCCCTGTAAAGTCTTGCTAAATTGTGCAGCCTGTTCTCAGCTGGGTTGGGGCAAACTGAGGGAAGGCTCTGTGTTCAGGTGTAGGTCAGGGTGTAAAGAACAGGCAGGCCTCACGGTGCTGGGGATATGATGACACCAGTGAGATCCCAGAGGGAAAGTGGGGTCCAGAGGCAAGACTCCCACTGCCTACCCATGGGGGGAATCTCCCTGCCTGCTGCCAACCTTGGGGGATCAAGACACGCACTTAATCAGAACACCAATGGGGGAGGCACAGCCACCTTGGCGACCAAAGCCTTTCTCAGTGGGCTTCCTGCCCACAGACTGGTGAAGGATTGTGTGCTGAGGGCTGCATCTGGTTGAGGGTTCCTGTGAGGGCAGAGGGAGCCAGCGGCCGGGGGGCCAAGAGAAGCTGTCCAGCAAAGCCCAGGTTCAAATTCCAGGAGGACCAAGCACTGAGAGTCAGAGCAGGATCGGAGAAAGGGTGACAGAGCTTAGAGCTGCAAAACCTTCATCTGTCCTCTTCAAAACCTCTTTGAACTCATTTCCTAGCCCTGCGCTGGAGTCACCCAGGAACGTTTGCTATTCCACAAGCCCATGAAGTGGCCCCTGTTTCAGGGCCTTGGCACCTGCCGAACTTCTCCATGGAATCTTCTTCCCTCAGGTATTCACTTCATTCGAGTCTCTGCTCAGACATCACCTCAGAGTGAGGTCTCTGACCACGCCACGGAAAAGAATAACTCTTATCTATCCCTTATGCTTTCTCTTACTACACAACACTAATTCCCGAAAATTATAGTCTACAGTAGGTTTATTTGTTTCTCTGATTATTGTCTGTTTGTTCCAGCAGATTATAAACACACCGTGAGGGTAGGAACTGTGTCTTGCTCACTGTTGACTCCCAAGGGCCTCAAACAGGCCCTGGCACATAGTAGGTATTCAATAAATATTTGTTGATTGAATGAATGAAGAGCCTCATGAAGGTCTCTTAGCACCTACTAGAGTTCTGAGGCTTTGACTTCAAGGGCCGGGAACTTGCAGAAGCAACATGGAAGAGCCACAGCTATTTGCGCCCAGCCCTCTCGACACTCTGTTTTCCCGTCTCTCTCTCTCTCTGGCACTTGGTCATTTCTCTCCAGGAGATCTTCCCCTCCAGAGGATTCCAGGATGACACCACACACGTTTTTTCATCCTTGCCTCTGCCCTTGCTACTGCCTCTCACAGTGTTCCCTCCTGATGCTCAGTGGTCCAAATCTTTCTCCTCTTTGGGGCCAGAACTTACTCATCCTTCAAGGGATAGCTTGAGGCACGTTAACCTTTTTTTGTAAATCATACCAGGTGAAACTAGTATGCCTCCTCCTTGGCTCCCAGAACACTTTCTTTACACTTCATTTAAAGCAGTTTTTCTAATCTGACATAATTAGGGCATAGCAAAGGCTCTGTCCTCCCTGGAAGATGGTAAGATTCTTAAAGGCATGAGGAAGTGTTCATATCTCTAGGACTTTTTACATAACAAATGCCCAATTAATGTTAGCTTCATTGATTAATATTGACATATTCTCTGAGAATTAGGTGGGGAAAAGGAAATGAATTAAAATGTGTGCTATGTGCTACACACTGTGCTAATAATGCCGTAACATACTTGATTTCCAAAAACCCTCACGGAAATCTTACCAGATGTGTATTTCCATCCCCATTTTACGGATGAGGGTCGGAGAAGTTGTACGAGCTGCCTAGGGCTACACAGCTAGTAAGAGTCAGAGCCAGGGTTTGAAGTCAGACATATGTTTAAAGACGAAATGGCTTATATTCATTTAAATTATTTTTATCCTTACAAATTCAGTATGGAATTCTAGAAGACAGCAGAGCTACACATAAAATAGGCATGAATGTGGAAGCCTGATTTTAACAGGCCAGAGGATAAACAAAAACAAGCTGTCCTTTTTCCACAAGGATGAAAATGATTTTATATTGTCTCCTTTTTGTGTGAGGAGAGGCTAAACTGCATAGACACCTACCCTAGATGAATCAAAACAACTGGCTACAATGAGGTCCCATACATTGGTGGTGCTTACCTAATTAACTTTTCTTCTTGAGGCCAGAGCTAGTGTTGGTTTACCTGAGAATGGAAAAGGCAAGAGAGGTATTTATGGCAATAACAATAGCTGAGTGCAAGTATTTGTATGCCAATTACATTTATTTAAGGAAATCTTATAAATACTAAATTTAATAGCTGACACTTTGTGCTCATCAGCTGAAGAAACAGTTTATAATTAATATTTTGAAAACTTCCACTGACGCTAAGAATAGAGAAATAGAGAATTGCCCTGGGTTGGTATCTAAGGGCAAATTTAGCTCGTCAAATTTAGCTTGGTCCCTGAAGAAGTAAAACTTTACAATAGTTCAAGTGAACTGAAACCTTTGCCACATCAAAACTACCCATAAAAAAGCATCTTTCCAGAGAATGCACTCCGCCACTTAATGGAACATATCAGAGCGTGAAAATTGTCCTTTAAAGCATGTCCATTAACTCCTTCTTCAACTAAATGCTTCCAGAGTGAAAACAAATGCATTTTGAAATGTTCGTGCTTTTTTCCAGAAAAGCTGGTTTCCAAAATGTCTCACCTATAAACTTGAACAATAGCAGCTCTTTTAAAAACCTGAAAATCTATAAAAAGAAGTGCTGGTTGGAGCTACTTTTAGATAACAACAGTGGAGCTACTTTTAGATAACAACAGTGGTTTGTTTTTCCTAAAGAAAGTTTGTCCATTTAATGATTTTTTTTTTTTTCAGGTAGTCTCTGGCTCTGTTGCCCAAGCTGGAGTCTAGTAGCGTCACCATAGCGCAAACTCCTGGGCTCAAGCAATCCTCCCGCCTCAGCCTCCCAAGTAGCTGGGCCTACAGGCACGTACCACCACGCCTGGCTAAGTTTTTTATTTTTTGTAGAGATGGGTTCTCTCTATGTTGCTCAGGCTGATCTCAAACTCCTGACCTAAAGTGATCTTCCCACCTCAGCCTCCCAAAGTGCTGGGATTATAGGCATGACCCACTGTGCTCAGCCTCTTAATGATAATTAAATGTAAATGCATGCTCATAGGAAATCTGGAAAATACAGAAAAAGAAAAGAGGCAAGAAAAAGACCTTTGCCTCATCTCTCATGGAGACAGTCATGGTTAACATGTTGTTGTTGTTCCCTAAGCTTGGTTTTTATGCTAATAGTTCTTGGGTTTGCTATTACTTACTTGTTCTTCATTTGTTCTAAACAGTGCGAATGACCTCGCAGACACAGGTCGTGAGCAGCAGCAGACGTGGAGGGGAGGCTGAGCTGCCACTGATCCTGTGGTCTTAGGTGAGTCGTTTCTCATCTCCGGGCCAGACATTTACACATTTGGTTCTGAGAATCTTAATAAGGCAGTGGACCCTCTCTCCACAGAAATGCACATACACCTGTGCATACAAATTCAGGGCCCATGTCCAAACTCCTTCGTGATCCAAGAGCCTCAGGTTAAACACGTTTGAACTAGATGATTTTTAAAGACTCCTTGACAGTTTACAGGCTGCGTTCTCAGAGAAGCTTGTCAATGTCTCCATTTCTTACTTGAGTCAGGGCGAGCTGTAGGTAAGAAAGTAGGGTGAGAAAGCCCTCCCAGAAGGTTGCTTGGGCCACTCCGCTATAGGCAGCTCTGCCGTCTCTGGGAATCTCAAAGCCGTTCTATAGGAAGGCGGAAAGTAGGCAGGCTTTCTGCACATGGCCCCAAGTTTGCACTACCAGGGACACTGAGATTAGCACAGTCTATTTGTGACAGGTCAGCGGAGAGGAACCCATCAGTCAAGGCTCAAGGAAGGGTTTGTTTTTTCTGCCCCTACAAAATAGTTCTGACTTATTACATGCCCTGGCATGCATTTGGTGCCACCTGGGTATGATGGCCACACCAGGCCCTGACCACACAGGGTCCATAGGAACCAGGACAATGACTATATCCAAGAGCTGGCAACTTCCCAATCACCCCAGCTACACTGCATGGTACCTGCATACCCCCCATCTCTTCCCTAGGGACATGGTGAAGCTGACGCCAGGGCGTATAAATGGCGAGCTCAGCTGGGGACAGAGCTGGGTGCTGGCAGGTAGGGCAGAAGGTCTAGCGGGGGGATCTGGGGGCTCTGGGGTGAATGGTGCCCCAGGAAGAACTTCTAGCTAGAAGTTTGGAAGGGGGAGGTGGGTAGAAAGAAACAAGGAAATCTCTACTCACTGAGCACACAGTACAGTAGTCCTGTTCTTCCAGCTCTTCACTAAACACGCGAGACGGGCATTGTTCAGCCATCAACCCAATAAATATTATTGGCTGGTGGCTCTGTGCCAGGCCCTGGGGAGACAGCAGCAAGCAGACCCAAGTCCCCGCTGCCATGGGACTTACCTTCTCACGGCGGAGCAGAAAAGAAAGAGTTGGGCAAATAAGTATATGTGGTGGCAAGTGTGAGTGTCCCAGAGGAGAGGGACAGTGCGTGGCTGGGCCAGGCAGGGAAGGCCCAGGGAGCGAGGGAGCGTGTGGGTGTCCGGGCTGGCCCTCTACCCCCATGCAGGGGAGCAGTCAGTGCACAGGTTTCAAGAGGAAGGGTGCTCAGTGTTGAGGGCCAGCAGGGAGGCCAGCAGGGCTACGTCCAGTTGGAACGGGGAGGGTGTGGGCATTGGGGCTGGGGGCAGAGCATTACAGGCCACGCCGGCCACTTTGGACAATGCGCTGAGTGGGGGATGTGGTTGTTGAGCAAAGAATTGTCAGGATTTGGTTTCCATTATGAAAGCATCACTCTGGCTGCTGGGTGGAGAATTGGACCACAAATGGGCAAGAGAGAAAGCAGGGGGCAAATTACGACCCCTTGTATTCAGATGAAGATTCTGATGCTCACAAACGTGCCTCCAAAATCCGATGGCACCACTACCGTTGGGTGCCCCCCTTTACCTTTAGGATGGAGCACGCATGGGCTGAGGAGCCCCTGCCTGATGTGCTCCAGCCTCCCTCCCCATTTCCTTGCTGCCTTCTGGACTCCTCTCTGGGCTCCTGCAGAGGCCAAGTCTCTAATTCTTACCCGGTCTTTGCGCAGTTCTTGACGTCTGCAGGGCTCTCCTCCTCGTCTTCACCTGGCTAAGCTCTAGTGCCGTGTCACGGCCGCAACCATCTTTTTCTCAGGGAAGCTGCCCCTCCCCCCAACAGGCCAGGCCTGGCCAGGGGGGCTCAGTACACCTGCAGGGTGCCCGCCCTGCCTCGGTCACACTGCTCACATTGGAAGTCCCTGCTCTTTGCTTCCCCCCACTTTGGGCTTGAATCACCAAGGGCATGTTGGCTTCTCTCCTGTTTATCATCAGCACTTAAGCCAGGTACACAATCTCAAAAATCTGATGGCACCACGACCATCTCAGCTCTTCAGACACTTGACCCTGAATCCTTTGTGAGTTGAGTAGAACCTTTGCCCCAGATCGCATAGCTAATGGATTAGGCATCAAACTTCTGGTTTTAATTTCTTTGTTGCCGCAGGATTTGAACTCAAGTCTCAGTTTAGCCCCAGCTAAACTGGTGAATGAGACCTTTAGTTTTTCTGGGCCTTGGTTTCCCCAAGTATAAAATGAGAGGGTTGGCTGCTGAGTTCGTTTCTAGAGCTAGGTGCCCTGCAAGTATTCCCAAAGTTCATGTGACTGAAAGAGTCTCCCAGGCACAGGGACACTTCTTAATATTTATGGGCCAGGTGCGGTGGCACACACCTGTCATCTCAGCACTTTGGGAGGCTGAGGCAGAAGGATCGCTTGAGCCCAGGAGTTTGAGGTTGCTGTGAGCTAGGCTGATGCCACGGCACTCTAGCCCGGGCAACAGAGCGAAAATCTGTCTCAAAGCAAACAAACAAACAAACAAAAAACTTATTTATGGCCTTACCCCAACCTGCAGAATCACAGCTCCAGAAAGTGGACTTGGGATTCTGGTTCTGTCTATGTGTTTGTTTAGTCAAGTGCCCCAGGGGATTCTTATCACAAAATAAGCTTTGGAAATACGTTTCTATGGCACTCCTTCCTGGAAGAGTTTCCCAAAAGAGAAAGGTTAAAGAGAAGGCAAAAACATGATCACAGTGACTATTTCAACTACAGCAACAGTTCCTTCTCAAATGTCTCTTCTCTTTTATAAAAAGAAACTCTGCAACTGAAGCCTGATATTTATGTATGTGAATTATTTTGGGGGCCTCACCGAAGGTTCCTGAATTTCCACTGAGAGTGCAGTTTCCTGGACTATTCTAACGTAGCCCTGCCCTGACAAGATTTGACCAAATCTGAATCATTCAAAAGGAACACACGCAAAGTGGGGGCCTCTCAAAGGCCCTGAAAGGAGAGGCAGAAGCCCAGAGAGGTTAACCAACTTATCTGAAGGTGCACAGCTGGTAGGTGGTAGAATTGGAATCAGACTCAGCTCTCTGCATCCCTGGCTGGTATTTTTCCTTCTGAATCATAAAAGTGAATCAGGGTGATGTTGGTTCTGCACAGAAAACTATGATGCTAACATGTTGGAGTAAAAGGTATTCTATAAACATAACATCAGTGATGACCCACTCCAAGAACAGGACATGTAGGAGGCACTCTCGGATAGCGGATAACTGATCCATTAACCCCATCCTCTTACCACCCTCCTCTAGGAACAGGGTACTTTTCACACTTCTTCATTCTCTGCCTTGTTGGAGTAAATTTATGGAATATATCGGACAATTTCCCGCTAGTCAAATGGAAATACGTTTGATGATTAAAGAAATAAGCAGTGCTGGACTAAGGGAGACAGACTGCTTCTCATTCTGACGTTTCCTTACCTCTCAGAACCTCAGCTTCCTCATCTGGAAAATGGGGATGATGCCTCCATCACTGCGTGGTTAGTGGAGGTTAGGTGAGATGCTGCTCATTACCTAGCACAGAGTCAGGCAGCGTCAGCTAAATGAAAGAACAGGCCAGCGAATGAGACAGAGGAAATGGATTGTTCTGCCCTGGATTTGGTTTGTCCTCTCTCCTCCCAGCCTCGTGCCGTCTCTCTCAACTTTGCAGCAACAAGACCCAGGCTCTTCCTGGACAAAGAGTTTGTGGTTGAGGGAGAGTGTGAATCCGAACACACTATACTAATAAAGGCAGACCTGAATGACAAATAATGAAGCCCTTAGAGAACCCAGCAAATTCCACCGACTGTGATCTGTTGGCATTTTGTTACTTATGAGGATGTCTATCTACAAGTAATAGAAGAAATACAGCATAAATGCTATAAAGGTTTATGGGTCAGCCATGTTCAAAGTAGCAGAAGAAAGCCAGTGCAGGGCTGAATTGGAGCTCCACTGTGTTAGGGACCCAGGTTCCTTCCATCTTGCCCTGGTGTATGTGGCTCTATTTTCAAAGTCCACACATGGCCCAGAATGGCTGCTGGAGCTCCAGCCATAAATCCAAATTCTGGCCAGTAGGTAGGAGGAAGAAATGAAGAAGGAGGCACTCTCTCCCTCTAAGGACATTTCCTAGCAATTGTATACACCACTCCTGCTTAATTCTGCTTGCAGAATTTAGTCTTATGGGCATGCTAGCTGCATGGAAGTCTGGGAAATGTAACTTTTGTGTGCTCCTATACTAGACATGGCCAGGGCTTTTCTTACACCAGGTTTTTTCAAATGTTGAGTTGCAGGGGAGACAACAGAATGCTTTTTTCTTAAATGAGAATCGTATTTAGTAACCTAACATATATAACATATGTGCATTTGCTCACTTTCAAACAGGACTGGGAAGCCTAGAACACTTCCTGCTCAAACTCTAGGGCTCCATGCAGCAGAGGTGGAAAGCTCCAATTCAGACCTGCACTGGCTTTCTTCTGCTACTTTGAACATGACTGACCCATAAACCTTTATAGCATTTACGCCATATTTCTTCTATTACTTGTAGATAGACTTCCTCATAAGTAACAAAATGCCAACAGATCACCTCTTAGACAGTGAGCCCTTCAAGAGAAGCTTTCTGTTAATGAACAAGTAAGTAGGCTTTGAACGAGGACTAGCTTTGTTAGAGCTACATTCCTATTAAGTGCTTCGCCTTGCAGAGCAGAAACTGAGGCTCAGAGAGAGCAAATACCTCACGTGAGGTCATGGAACGAGCTCACCCAACACCCACACCTTTCCCCTCCATGCTGCCTCTCATTCCACAATGAACCGGCCTGGTCTGGGCCTTTTTCCATGTTCTATTTTCCCCTGTCTGCGATTGGAGGAAAGATCTCTGAACGGAGGAATCCGGAACACTGGGTGCCTGTCGTCCAGTGATCCTTTTTCTACAGTCTACCGAATCCTGCCGCTTCAAGGGAACAAGTGAGAGGGGAGCTTGCGAGGGGAAGAGACTGGGGGAGACACCTGAGCAGCCCTGGCTAAGGCGAGGAGGTTGCAGTGAAGCTGCACACGCCCAAAGCTGGGCAACCCTCTCCCCAGGCTTCCTTGTGTCAGTGGGATTTGTGCTTTGAGTGCCACAGCGTGGGACGGCTGCCCCACAGGGCAAGAGGATGCATGTTTACATGGAGTTTTCTTGGGGAAATCCCTCAGCCCAGCTCTCAGTGATGGCTGGGCTGGAGTATGAGAACCGTTGGATGGGACACGCTCAAGGACCCTTGCGGCCTTACCTTACTCTATCCGGACAATGGGGGTGCCCAGGAGCTGGGAGATAGAGCAGAGGAAGCCCAGGGGGAAATATTTCAGAAACTGCTTCATGAACACAATGGTAGTACGACAGGGAGACTGTGGTGGTGGCCATTTGGCAGTGTGGTTCTCTAGGCTCCAGCCAGGGCACCATGGGCTGGCCCTTGACTCAGGAGCCAGAGGCAGAGGGATTCATTTACATTACAACATTGCAGCAGCCTGGAAACAAGAGCAGCCAACCCACCCAAGCGACCCAATCCCAGTGTTGACCCTAGAGGAGCAGGGAGGGCGACCTTGGCAGGTTTAAGCCTCCCTTTCCTCCTCCTGCCCGGAAAGAGGGGAGGTGATTGTATCCTGGGCAAAGTAGTGCCTTTGAGTCAGAGAGACCTGGGATCTAATCACTCGTCCCCCAGTGACTGACACTGTGGCATTAGGGAAGACACCAGCCAGCACAGGGCAGAGCTCAATAAATACTTGCTGAAAATAATATGTGTCAGGCACTGCGCAAAGCTCTGTGTATGAACTCATTTAATCCTCACAATCTTACGCCGTATTAGATGCTAGCCACAACATACAGACCAGGGAACTGAAATACGGAGCGGTTACGTAAGTCCTCTGGGGGATGTGGATTGTGAGTAGCAGCCAGCCTGTCTCCAGAACTCAGGCTTTTAACCCTCTGATGTAAATTCTCAACACACACAACTTCCTGGAGTCTCCTTTTTCTCGTATGCAAGGGGCCAGGGGGATGGGGTGCAGCTTGAGGCTAAGTCACTTCCAATGCCGGGATGGGGACCAAGAAGAGGGATGTCCCCCGGGTCTCTAAATACCTCGAGGGCCCATGGCTGACAAAGGAAAATGAAGGAGAGGCAGAACTGCAAGCCCAGGGAGGAGAGTGGAGAAAGCGGACGGAGCAGAGACTCCGGAGAGTGACAGGAAGATGCAGCATCTGAGAGGGCCTTGCAGGAAACACCTACTGAGCACCGACTGTCCTTTCATACAATCCTCGCAGTGTCTCTATAGAACAGCTGTTGCTACTCCCACTTTGTTGATGGCAAAACTGAAATTCTGAGTGATTAGAGAACATGTCCAAGGTCACACAATATGTCGTGGACTTAGGCTTTGAACCTAGGTCTGTCTGGCTCCAAAGCCTGTGTTCTTCCTCCCATACCTACTTCACATTTTTGCCTTGAGCTGACCCTGAAGCTCAAGTTTTTAATGACTTGTCACATTAAAAAAGCTAGACCAGGCCAGACGTGGTGGCTCACGTCTGTAGTCCTAGCACTCTGGGAGGCCGAGGCAGGAGGATCGCTTGAGGTTAGGAGTTCGAGACCAGCCTGAGCAAGAGCGAGAACCCATCTCTACTAAAAATAGAAAAATTAGCCAGGTGGGGTGGCACGTGCCTGTAGTTCCAGCTACCTTGGAGGCTGAGGCGGGAGGATCGACTGAGCCCGGGAGTTTGAGATTGCTGTGAGCTGTGATGACAACACTACTCTAGCTGGGTGACAGAGCAAGACCCTGTGTCAAAAAGAAAAAAAAAAAAAGCTAGATCCGATGCTGCCAAGCAAGGCCTCCTACAGTGCACAATTACGGTCGCACACCACACAGGGACATTTTGTTTCACATATACGAAGGTGGCCCCATAACATTATACTACCATATTTTTATTGTGCCTTTTCTACATTTAGATATGTTTAGATACACAAATATTTACTGTTGTGTACAGTTGCCTGCAGTACTCACACAGTAACATGCTGTACAGGTTTGCAGCTAGGAGCAGTATGCCGTACCATACAGCCTAGGTGTGTAGTAGGCTGTGACATCTAGGTTTGTGCCACCACACTCTGTGACATTCGCACAATGACAAAACCACCTGATGACGCATTTCTCAGAATGTATCCCCAGCATGAAGTAATACACGACTGTACTTAAAGTGTCTTCCCACCCTCAAAGTCATCGCCAGTGTGGGTCGCTCTGAGCGGCATACAGAAAGCTGGAGCAGAATGGAAGCTGACTCGAGAAGGAGGGTGGCCGGGAAGCTTAACAGAAGCTCTTCCAAACCTCTTAATGCTATCCAGACATTAACACTGAGTGACGCCCTGCGGTTTCCCGGCTTTCATTTAAGATTGAGGCTGGTCTGACTAACAGGGCTACTGAGCAGCATGGCAGCATCTGTTAGCAAGTAATTTAATGGTCATTTCCTAAATTAAATATTAAGCTCCTACAAATTACAGACTTGCTCCAATATAGTGCTGACCTTCAGAAAAAAATGAATCACAGACCACGGGACTATGAGAAGAATCTCAGCAATTCTGCTTTTGGACGAGGAAGCTGAGATCCGGAGGTGTTAGGTCTACATATCTCAACAGGGACAGAGTCAGGCCTGGAAACCCAGCCCCTGACCCCAGCCAGCACCCAGCATTGGCTCACGGGCCCTGAACAAAAGAGATTTCCACTGAAATTAAAATCTGGACATGGACAGATAGTTGTTAGCACCTTCTGAAATGATCTGCTTGGTTTATTTGTTTCCAGACTTTTCCATCCATCTCCCAAACTAGGCAGTAAATAAACTTTCCCTTCCTCTGACTTGATCTTGCTGTGTCCTGAACACTTGAGCTGATGCCCGGCACACACACAGTGCTTAGTAAATACTGTAAAAGAAAGGGCGGGAGGAGAAGGGAAGGAGGAAAGAAGGGACAGAAACATCTGTTAGCACCTACTAGCACCAAGCACTCTCTGTATGGTCACATTTTATTTTCTTTGTGTGTTAAATGTATACTTCACTTTATTTCTAAAATCCAGCTGTAGGCATTATTGGGCCTATTTCCAATGAGGAAACTAGGCATGGAGAGGTAAAGTCATCCGTTTAAAGTGATTCGGCCACCATCTGGCAGAGCAGGATTTGAATCTGGGTTTGGGTGCTCGTACATATTCTTTCTGCTACACAACCTGCTTGCCAAGCATAAACACCCGTTTGTTCCACACATATTTATTAAGCTCCAACTCTGTGCCAGGCACAGTTCTAGGCTCCTGGGATATTTTAGTGAAGAAAACGGATCAAGACCCCTGTCCCTGCAGAACTTGCATTTTGTGGGACTCTAAAATTTCAGTGACCTGGAACAGAGAACCGGGCAGCGGGCCCTGAAGTGGAGCACGAGCAAGGTGGAGCTTCCAGAACTCCATCCTGGCCCGAGCTCCCCCACATGTCTCAGGCTGCATGGCAGGATCCCTCTGCAGACCCAGGAGTGCGGAAGCACCATCTACACCCGCGCCAGGCCTGGGATCTTTGAAACCTGTGCAGAGGGCAAGTCAAAGATGAGCAGTTCTCTGGAGAGAAGTGGACATTTGGATTATGTTCAGATTGTTCCATTATTTTTCTGGAAAAACCACCACCCCAGTGGGCCTCTAGCTATGCAAATGAAAACTGAAAGTCTTCTGAGGTGGAGGTATTTGAGGTCATGGCCCAAGAAGCAAACATGCCCTGAACAATGATGGAAAGTGCTGGCTCTCAGGCTGGCCTGCCTGGGGAGGAACAGGCCAGCCTGGGGAACAATGGCAAAGGTGACGCAGAGCCTCTGTCATGCCCATCCCATGGGAGGTTTGCATTTTTGAGCTCTTCTAATCAGAGGGGTGAGATTCCAAAGCTAATGGAACAGTTCACAAGACCCTTAGGAATCTCTGGGAACATTCGTAACTGTTTTGAATTCTGAAGTATGGCCCAGCTTTGGCGAGGAGGCCATCCTCCCCAGACCTGTACAGCAGCCCCTGGAGCTCCAAGTTGTGAGGGCTCTGGAAGAATCTGGAAATCGCTGTGGCCCGGATGCTGGTGTCTCAGTGTGGGCTCTGTTAGCAGGGGCAGCAAAAGGGCTTCCTCAGGTGGTTTGTGGACCATGGGCATCAGAGCAGGAGCCTAAGAACGTGTCAGCTCTGAGTGGTGGGTGACTGCAGGGGACAGATTGGGTATGAATCACACCACTGGGGACTCTAAGAAATACCTCATAGCTACTTTAAGAGGCACTTAATTTCCTGTTTAGGTAGGTGGAGGTGGGGCGTGGAGGCTTTCTGATCGGGATACATGTGTAAATGAGACCTTACTTGTAGACCCAGGCTGTTCAGGCTGGCGGACATTTGCTACATACAACAATTGCGCTCCGCTTGCCAGCAACTGGGAGGAGAAAATAGATTATTCCAAAGCCCAAAGCCCCCTCAACGTACAGGGAAAGGCCAGACTCCTCAATAGAACACCACAGCCCTCATGAACCATCCCTGGGCTCCCACTGGTGACTCTCCCATCAGGTTCCTCTCTCCTCACACCTTTCTCCTCCCCAGCCCCCCTTCTGGAGTGATCTTCCTAAAACTAACGTCAAACATTTCCTCCTCTAGTCTACAGCCTTAGAGGACTCCCCCATCGCCTTCGCACGGTCCAAATTCCTCAGCATGGCACATGAGCCCCTCCACAACCCGAGCCCCTCCAACCTACTGCTCTAGATTCATCTCTCATTATTTATTTTTACCAATATTATGCTCCAGCACAGTACAATCAGACCCACCATACCACTAACCGAATCCGAACACACCAGCATGTGCTGACTCCTCTGCCAGAAAGTCCTTCCGTCTGGCAAACTTCTCGTTCTACAGAGTCAGCTGGGTCATCACAGCCCTGGGAAACCTCTTCTGATCCACCCGGGGTTGAACTGACCATTCCTGTCTTAGGCCACGCTTACCTTGTTCCCTCCCTGTATAGGTTGTATCTAGAATTCATAGTGGCATTTATTTGTTTCTCCTGCTAGACAGTGAAGGTGTTAATCACCTCTGCCGCTCAGAGCCTAGTACAGGTGGGCGCAGAACAGCGCTCTAAAGAATTTGTTCAGTAAAGGAAGGGAAGTGTGTGGATATGTTCTGGCTTGGCCAGTGTTGCGTAGAGCCACACAGGGGCTAGTACAAAATGTAAGGGGTGCCCAAGCAGCTCATTAAGTAAGGTAAATAATATTGAATGCAATATTTTTAAAATCCATATTTATGCCAAAAACTCCATGATATGCACATCTCAGAATGTTAAAGGCAGGATCTGAGCCTGCACTTGCATGACACCTCTCGCACCTCCCTTAATCCCAGCGCTAAGCGATGAGCTCAGAGTGGGGACTCCAGATGGTACACACTGATGGCTGGGGCAGTGCTGCCACTGAGAGACTGGAGAGGAGCGGGTGGGTTAGAAAGGGAGGTGAAGGTGAGGAGATGTCGAAGGAGGCGAGTGTATCAAACACGGACTAACAAAAGCCAACTCTGGCTAAGCTCACTCAGGATAAGCACATGTTGGAAGGGTATTGGATGGCTCCTGGCCCTGCCAGGAGACTGGAGGGCAGAATCAGCCCATAGGATGGTCACAGCCGGGTTGGGACACTGTTGCTGGCACCTGGCACTGCCCACACTGCCACCACTGCTACTACTCTGGTATCTGATTGGCCCCATGTGTCTTATCACACACTCCAGGGCCAGTCCCAGGCAGGAGCTGCCAACTGGCCAGGCCTTGGTAGGGTCGTGCTTGGGTGTGCAACAGGTGAATGGGCAAAAAATCGTGTGGCTTTCATGGTGGCTTTCGTGGCTAGACTGTGTCTCACTGCCACTCTCCACAAAAGGGAGTTTCTCCCAGCTAGGAATGCGGTTGCAGGGGGGACAGCTAAACAAATGACCAACAATATAGGTAAGATTGCGTTTTCCTTTTGGGAGACTGCTTGAATCCGTTAATTAAGATAGAAGGAATAAACCTGTACTGTTTTGGGAAATGGCAGAAGGAAAATACTAAATTGGTTTTACTTTTGGGAATGTGTTCTGGCCTCACGCGCACGTGTGGAGGCCTTCAGGACACACCGGAATTGCGTCCCATGGTGAGGACAAGCTGTGGGAGGACGCGCCCTCTTGTGCCTCCCGGCATGGTGTCACCCGTGAGCTGCCTCTCTTGCGGGTGGGCTGGGGTGGTGTCAGAGCTGCGCTGTAGCCCGTGCCTCTAGCTCCTCTGTGATATTGCGCATCCAGTTTTCCAACCAGCCACAGACCTGCGGGTGGCGGAGAGCCAGGCGGGAGTCTGAGGAAGGATCTCTTACCTGCCCTAAATACAGTCAGAGGCAGGGTGGCCGGGAGGAGAGTCCCGGCTTTCACTGGAGCCCTCTGACACGCAGGTGCCACGTGTGTCTTGTCTCATCTGAGGCTCACGACACCCAGCACTGCTGCTGTTGTTAGTTCTATTTTATAGGTGAGGAACCTGAGGCTCACGGGAGATAAATGTAAGAAGCTCGAGGCATTAGCGCCAGAGTCAGATCTGAACCCAAGTTGGTCTACCCCAGAGACCATGATGCTGCCTGGCCCTTATTTATTAAGCTTTCAAGGCATTTGACATTTTCCTTCTATAAAAATTAATGGGATGAAAATAGCCAAGGATAGGTGGATGACGGCTCTCTCTCCTTGCTTGCTAACTCTGGTCTTTGTCCCAGATTCACCCCAGCCCTTGGGTTTGCACCCCGCCGCTAGCACACCCTCACTGCAGCCCACTGAGGGGCTCTGGTATATCAACTGAAAAATCACACAATTTATAAATTTGGAAAGGGGACTATTTCTTACAAAGGGTCACAACCTGCAGGTTGGCCATCCTGCGGGCTAGGAAGCGCAGCCTCCAGCAGAGCCTGGAGACAGGCACTTCAAGAGAGGGTAGCGTGGATAGGGGTTTATGCTGAACAGGTTGGCCAAGTATTTATGTTCAGTAGGTTATAGGAGGAGGTATGGATATTCATGAGGGGTCCTGCTGCATGCATATTGAACAAACATGCATGTTACATATGACCCGTGTTCACTTCGGGGTGGAGATTTAACTTTTAAACGAATTACAGTTAGGCCCTATACGTCAAAAAGCGAAGTAGGGACGTTAAGGCACTCAAGTGTGCAGCATCTGTAAACTGGCCAGAACCATTCTGTGGTCCATGGTCTCTGAACAGGAGACAGTTGCTGAATCAGTCTCTTGTCCCATCAGAGCTGTAGTGATGGCTGGTGGCACAGGGGGATAGGAGCATTGAGGCCCAGTGCTTGTTTAGCTGCTAGAGAAAAAGAAAACCCTTGGGGCAGTTAGAAAGTAGTTTATTCTTTTAAGTGCAGGGGTGTGTGTTGACTTAACTCTTGCCTGGCATGGCCTGGGGTCCTGTTTAAAATTTGGTATCTTATTGCCACAAAGAGTCCATTCTGTTGGTTTTATGATCTCTGTTTTAATATAAATGCTGGTCAGTTGTTGTGGCTATGCCACAAAAGGGAGGGTGTATAACAAGGCGTGTCTAATCTCCCATCCCGTCATGGTCTGGAACTCAGTTTTTAAGGCTTCCCTGGGGTCCCCGTGGCCAAGAGGGGGTCTGTGGTTATGGGGTGGGGGTGGGGGGTTAGGGTTTTATTTTTAGTTCTCAGGTGCCGCTTCCACTTCCCAGTATTCCAGCCGTTAACTTTCTCTTTTTTCTTTTTACCTTTTTATAATAGAACATTTCAAACCTGCACAGAACAGACCCCTGGTACCTATTACCCAGCTTTAATAATATTACTGACTTAAATTTGACATCAGTGTACCCTTACTATGTTCATTAGCATTCTTCTCATCTCTAGGTCTCCTACCAGGGGATTTTTTCCCTTAGAATTCAATGTTAATTTTACTTTCTTTGGCTTTTTTACCCTTTCTTCAAATTAGATGTCTCTAAACGCAACAAATCCTCTTTTTAGGTCTATGCATTTTGGTACTGTTTGACAGTATTAAATGGCTCCCAAAAGGTTGTGCAGACTGTCATGCATACAAATGTTTCCTTCTGCAAATTTCTAACTATTCTTTTGCCCCAGTTAATCTCTAGAATCCTCTAACCTCAGTTCAGTTTCCCAAAGCCTTGGTTCCCGAGGTTTATAATCATTGCCTTGTTGCATTCGGACAGATCCAGAGTTTTGCTGTTATTCCTCTTGCATTTTTTTTTTAAAATATTATTCTGTAACCACCGTTATTATTTGCCATTTAATGGAGTTTAATCAAGTACCTGCAGTGTATGAGCAGTCAGATCCAAGCAAAGATCTTCTCACTGAGATGGGGTTGAAGGTACCTCTGTGTCCGTCGGTGTCAAGGACAAGGCCCACCTGGCACAGGAAGCATTAAAAGCTCACTGAGAAAGCATCTTTACTTCTAACCCTAGGACTGAACACCGCTGTCCTGTAAGGGCTTCCAACTTGGAAGCAGGAGGTGGAATTTGGAAACAAATTAGCCGTTGATTGACTTTGACTTTGGCAAGCAGATCTTTTCTGCCAGCTCTCCAGACTTCAGTTTCTTCATCTGGCCTCTTTGAACAGGCCAGACCTGGTCCTGCCTCAGGGTCCTTGCTTTGGTCGTCCCCTCTGTCCTAACCACCCCACTCTCTCCTCACCCCTGCAGGTCTCAGCTTGAAACCCTTTCTCAGTGAGGCCTACTGTGATCCCCTTCTCTCAAGCTCTCTCCTTTCTCCTTCCCTAATATACTGTGTGTAAATGTTTTTATGTTTATTGTCTGTTTTCCTGGCTAGAACAATGGCTCCATGAAGGCAAGGAATCATTGTTTTATTCACAGATGCTTCCCAAGTGCTGGCACTGAGGCTGGCACAGGTATGCCGTAGGTTCTCAGTAGCTAATTGTTGGATGAATGAATGAATGAATGAATGATTTTCTGTCTTCAAGAACTAATCACTGAGCAAGAATTTCTGAAGCACTTTCTCAAGACTTGTTTCCTTGAGAGCTGGTTTAGCATAATGGTTAAAGATATGGCCTCCAGGGTTGGCTAGACCAGAGTCATAATCTTGCTTCTATCACTTTCTAGCTGGGTGACGCAAAACAAGTCAATTTCTCTGAGCATCCGTTACTCCACCTGTAAATGCTGCTGTTACAGGTTGAATTCTGTGCCCCTAAAAAATATTAAAGTCCTAATGCTCATCACCTGTGAATGTGACCTTATTTGGAAATAGGATCTTTGCTGATGATCAAGTTAAGATGCAGTTGTTAGGGTGGCCCCTAATCCACTATGACTGGTGTCCTTATAAAAAAGGAGGAATACAGACACAGGGACAGACGTGTACAGAGAAAACATGATGTGAAGACATGGAATTCCATTGCCAAACTAAAAAACATCTGGGGCTACCAGATGCTGGGAAAGAGGCCTGGAACAGATTCTCTCTCATAACTTTCAGAAGGTGCCAGCCCTGCTGATAGCTTGATTTTGGCCTTCAGACTATGAGACAATAAATTTCTACCCACTCTATAGTACTTTATTATGGCAGCCCCAGGAAATGAATAAGATACCATTGTTATGTGATCTCATAACATACATAAATATGTCCTCTTACATAACACCTTATCTGAAAGTGTTTGTTAATGGCTAATGTTCTTCCTAGACTGTAAGTTCTATGAGGGTAGGGACTGTTT